>JAXBDA010000321.1:54113-94070 GCA_036023075.1 Gaultheria prostrata | reverse complement strand
CCCCCCCCACACACACACACACACACCATTCTCCATCTCTGTCAGAGCCTTTTTCCACCAGCCGCCACCAACCCTTTCCGTTCTCCACCTCCATCACAGATCTATTTTCCGCCGTCTGTCTCGGGCCCTTGTGGTTAATCTGACGAAGGGTTGCACTTGGGTGTTTTGGCCCCCTCCGACGCCATAAAGCTCCAGATCCGCAGGCGGCCAGCCTTGGAGCTTGGTTCTCATTCCAGAGAAAGCGGCAGCTCTGCTCCTTGGTGCATCTCGATCCGACTTGTTGAGGCGACTCAGTAATTGTTTCGGTTGGACCAGTTTTCAATCTAGATTAGCTGTTTTATTATTTTTTGTTGTTTTGTTTGTTGGTTGTGTTTTGATTACATATGCGCTGTAATGTGTAATGGTTTGTGTCGGGTTTCCGTTCGGATTCTCTACTGCTAACCTTTGATAGGATTCATCATCCCGTCTCGAAGGTGTCGAGTCTGTTTAGACAGGTGTGTCTACGAGCTACCATGTCGTGCTCATTTTATTTGTTAGTGATTTTGATTTCATTCCTGTCTATTGATGTAATCGTTGCAGGATGACGTTTATGAATTGACTTGACGTTTTAAAAAAAAAAACTAACATCGTGCACAAAGTAAATTTAGCACCCGAAAAGTGATGGAAAAAGCCAACGTACATAACAACCGTGATTGTTACTGTATTTATTAATCTTATAAAATATCACAGTATTTCATCAAATCAAAAGAAAACCGACTCATTCACACAACTAAAAGATGAGTGATTATTCGGTGGTCTTGGGATACCATCACGTAATGCCCGACACTCATCAATGTCACACATTTACAAGATGAGTGATTATTCAATGGTTTTGACTGCTGGGTCTCTCCGGTTTGGTGCCTAACGGCTAATGTATGCTGCAGCTGCTGGGTTTTAACGGGTTCCGGGCGGTGGTGTTGGGGCCTGCCATGGTTGGCGTACGGGTGGGGGGTCATGGGTGGGGGAGGCGCTGGTGTGTTGGGCATGGCTGGAAGCATTGGGGGGATCTGCTGGATTGTGAACCTGGGTGGTGGTCGCTTTGGTGATGATGGTGGATGGTGGATGGCGTGGAGGTGTTGAGATGCGTTAGGGGTTTGGTCTAATGTGGGGGGCAGTCGATCCGTTTTTCGGGGCAACAACAGGGGCTTGTTCCCCGGGTTTCGAGCAACGGGGTGGCAGCGGCTCTCCTCTTCAGGTGGCCGTGGTTGAAGATTGCGCCATGGCTAGGGTTCTTCTTATTGGGTTTGGCCCATTCTATTTTGTAGGAGTATTTGAACTGTAATATCTGGGTATGTTCGGACCATTGGGGTGTCGGGCTTCGGCCTTGGATTTCTCGATTGGCTGCTTGCCAATCGTTGGGAGGGTCTCGTTTCCCTTTAATCTTTGTACCTTTCCAAAGATTAAAAAAATTATTATTTTTGCTGCTCAAAAAAAAAATTCAATGGTTTTGAGGTGCTGCCACGTAATGCCCGATACTCCTCCACACCACACATTTACGAGCCGATGAAAAAAAAAACGCCACACATTTACAGGGTTTCACACATTTCCTACAAGATCGTCTTAAACCAGGGCCCACCTAATCCTGATTAATGAAAGAGACAATCTTTTTTACCACAACATTATCCCCTGTGGTTATCCTCAGATGGAAGCAGTGTTCCTCCCCTTTATTTTCCACAAGCTCCACCTTCCCCTTCCACACACTCTTCTTCAAATTCTTATAGTAGACCTTACCTGGCCCACACAGGTGATCTTTCTCCGCCACAAACACCAACATCCGCTCACACCCGATCCCACCCAGATCCTCTACGGACGGCTTCATCCTAAAATCATCAATTCCACTAGCCGAAGGACACATGTACAACCACATTTTATCACCAATCTCCACTCGTCCAAAATACGGGTGAACCAAAGAAGCCCCGATAACCGAGATCCCGGGTAACCCGAATGACCCGAACCGTAAAGCCAAATTACCCGAAATGTTCCCTCCAGCACTATCTCCACCCACGAAAACCCAATTAAAATTGGCGTTTTCATTCAGCCACGGCTCAGGACCGTCTCTGTCAGTATGGGCTGCGATCAATTGGAGTGCGGCCCATGCATCTTCGTAACAGGCTGGGATCGGGTGCTCCGGTGCCTGCCTGTACTCGACGGAGACAGCGATAATGTGGGCCTCAGCGGCTAAGCCCCTGACGTGGGCGTCGTAGCAGGGGGAGAAGGCGGACATGGTGGAGAAGTCGCCTCCATGGGCATAGAGGAGCACGGGGAGTTTGCGGGTCGGGTCGGTAGCCGGGGTAAGAGGACCCGGGCCGAGATTTTCGGGTCTTGGGAGATGATGACGTCTTTGGATTGGACGCCGGTGATTGGGTCGTTGCTAGTGGGCGGGACCGTGTCTTGTGGCCATGAGAATTTCTCAACGTTGCCATCTTTGTATATTCTGAAGAAGGGGAATTCGTGGGTTACTTCAGGTTTGGTTGGCTCCATTTCTAATTGTATTGAATGTAAAAAGATGAAGGAAAGACTTGTTTATTGTGGAAGAGGGAAGTGATGAAATTTGGGAAGGAGGTGGAGAAATATTTATAGGGGCGCATTGGCTATGTTAGTCGCATAATCCTTCACAGTACCCTGCATTCCATTCTCAATTTTCGCTCGCGAATTTTTGTAGCTTGCTATGTGATTTACGCTTTTGCGCTCGCGTTCACGTTTGTCGAGAATTATGTGACTTGGGGCAAAATAAAGAAGAATTGTTGTAGTATTATTGGTTGGGGTGTGGGAACGTGGAAGAGTTTCTCCTTACGTATGACAAGCGTTTAGTACGGTTGGATTGTTTTTTCCTTCTGGACAGTTGATTGGCTGGATACGTCTGAGGAGATGCTTTTAATATTTTCATTTTTTATGGACACCAATACAAAGTTGGTGAGCCTTTTATAACTTCGTGTTTGGTTGAGTCATAAGTCACATGATTCGGGTGCCTGGGCGGGAGCAGGAGTGAGAAAGTATTTTTTAACATATCTCAAATTATTAAAATCCGTAAAAGCAAGAATCGAGAGTATATTTGTGAGAATTGAGAACGGGAGCACAAAGAATTCGGAAAGATTATGTGATTAATGGAAGGCAAACTAATAAATTGGGCTAACCAGGAAGGCTCGAAGACGTTGCGCCCATCTTTTTCATCATATGATTTAAAGATTAGGTGTTTGGACCCTACATAAATGTATTATGAAAATGAGGCTAGAGTTAAACCCATCAAGTGGTGTCATTGCTAGTCCAATCAAGAAGAGGAAACTGGGTTTTCATAAAAGGGCTGCAGAAAGAATCTTTGGTGTTGCAATGGGCTAACCAAGTGGTTGGGCTAAGTTCAAAAGTCCAAAAGACTTTGGCGGCCCACTTGGCTAGCCGAGTGTTTTGGTTTTTGTGGCCCCTTCCACAATTTATTAGAGCAAATCTCTCGTCCAACAACATCCTCTTTAACTCTAATTTATAGGATTAAAATTAAGATTTTTTTTTATTCACAAAGTCGCTATAACTCCAAAAATTATCACGTCCCTTCAAAATGTAAATTACAATTATCTTTATTTTTATCAATATATATGCAATATTGATATTTTTTAAAGGTATTGTGAATATCATGCTCATATTGGAGAGCCATCTTTCATTTTGCATTTCCAATCTTTGTATTTTGAAGGACCAACAACCCCCAACACTCATCCTTTCCAAAATGGAAGGGAATTTTGAAGGAAGGATCAAAGGATAATGATCTTCCAAAATAAAGAGAGAATAAGAAATAGAACATGGGTTGGAGATGCCAAGATGACCACGTGATAGTAACTAGTTCGAAAGTGTTGTATCCAAAGTTGTGTCACTTGATAGCGTTGTGGGCCTCTTACACCATCTCAACGACAAAATTTAAAATGATTAGCATCAAATTTAATTTGGTTTCTTGCACTCCAACAAATCTACCAAGTTTATGTTTTTTTGTTGATTTTTCACATTATTATTAGTTTTTAGAATATTATTATTTCAAATACATAGCAATTGATAATTAATATCTGCTTTGTTAATTTATAACCTTAATGACAAGCTATAAATAGAAGCAACCAAACAAATTCAGTCGTGTGAATCACTCATTCTCTTTGTCCCATTTTATTCTTAACTTTTCAATCTTGCCCATTTTTTTCGAGGAAAGAATCTTCTTTTGTATTTAATTTTAAATTATTTCTCTTTCATTAAATATATATTGTTTGTCTAATTAAATACTCCCTCCGTCCCTTTTTAAATGATCCACTTGGAAAACGTGTATTTTTGTGGACGTTAAAAAAGACACCTCCATAGAACGTTTTTAATTTTTGTTGACACCAAATTAAAGTACTCAATGAGCACTTTAATTTGGTATAAAAAAAATTAAAAAATTATATAGAAAAATATGTTTTTTAGGGGTTTGAAATTACACGTATTCCCATATGGATCACTTAAAAAGGGACGGAGGGAGTACTATTTTGTTATTAAAGAAGGGGACGAAGAGGGCGGGAGTAAAAGGTGTAGTTGGTGGAGGACTTTGGGATAGGGATGGCAATGGGTCAGTTCAGTTCGGGTATTGCCATATCCAAATCCATTACCCGAAATTAGATGAGTACCCAGAATCGAACCGAAACCCGAACGGGTAGGGGAAATTGAACCCATAACAGAACCAATCAAGGATCGGTTCGGTTCGGGTACTCCCCGTTAAATTAGAAAACAAAATAAAAATGAAATAATTATGAATGAAATTCAAATATGAAAATCAGGTAAACTGAAAATGTCATAGATCTGGCAATTAAAAAGGTATGTAGATATGCATCTAGATATTTTAAATGCAAAACTAATATACATCTAAGTAGAAATTCAACATATGGAGGCTAAACTTCTACATATGGAGGGTAATTTTGTAGTTACACATATCCAGTTCAGTTCGGTTCGGGGAACGGTTCGGTTATTAGCTCAAACCAGAACCGAACCGAACCCGTTTGGTTATCTCACATCCCATACCATACCCGCACCAACAGGGAATGTTTCGGTTATGGTTCGGGGGGAAAAATCGGTTCGGATATCCATCGGTTCGGTCAAGATTGTCATCCCTACTTTGGGATAACCTTTAAGTGCCCTTCAAAAATAAGGCTTAATCAGACAACTATAAGTGCTTGATAAAATATTTCAATATTTCATTCAAAATTTGGATCGTATATTCTGAATAAAAAAATTATTGAAATCTAGTCAAGCTTTTATACTAGTTATTAGATTGAACTGATCTGCAAATGAAACGATGGAGCACCTCTTATTCCAGTGTCCTTAGAGGAAGGCTGTGTGATTTGGGAGTAATAAAGCTTATTGGGTGTTTCATAAGGGAGCGGAGGCAGTGGACAAGTGGATGGAGGATCTGTTATATGGGGATATGATGGAAAAGGAAACAAGAAAAGAAGACTTAGGCGAGATTCTCCAAATTTGTTGGGCCTATTTCATAATTGTGTTCCAAAACAAACCTCTTAAGCCAGAGGAGGTGATTGAGCAAGCATTCATGGCAAATAGGGACTATCTCTTTGCCGTTTGTACGGGTTCAAATAGAAATTTCCCAAGACAAGCCTTGAAGTGGTTCCTCTAGCCAATTCTTGTATTAAGATTAATTCGGATGGAGCCTTTAATTCCTCCTGCGGCTTTGTTGTCTTTGGCGTTATCACTAGAGACAGTGGTGGTATTTTGGTAAGGTGAGGGTCACGTCAGCTCTTGCAATTGAAGCATGGGGCACTTCGTATAGCATGTGTTATGGTGGAGAGGAGGAATATTGATTGGGCCATCTTCGAGTCAGACTGCAAAAATTTATAAATTTGATTGTGGATACAACGCTGGAGTTTCCTTGGGAGATTGCGGCCATGGTGGATGATATTAGAGCTTAGGCATCAAGGAGGCAATGGTCTTTTAGTTGGTGTAAAAGAGAGTGTAATAGAGCAGTACATTGGATAGTTTCTAATTGTCGAGATAGGTCTTTGTTTCATCCCGGTTATATTCCACCCATGCTAGAGTCTGTTATGTCCAAGGAATTGTCCTAGTTCTTCGTTTATATTACTTGACGGTTAAAAAAAATAAAATTATTGCATGGCCACTCAACAACATATTTTGCATTAACGAATTGATAGAAGCATTCGTATGAGATCTGAATAGTGAGCAATTACAGCCTCTCGAACGTTCGGCAATCAACGATTAATCCGTGCTCAATGTATCTGTACCCGAAGACTTTTTGTTCAATAATTAAAAGCCCATCCAAAACGTTCAAGGGTCGATTGCCACACACATACAAATCATATGGTACTATACCACAAAGATTAGGAAAAGTTCAAAGGCAGAAAGCACCAAAGGTGTCCAGCCACGCATTCTTGTTTCCTATGCTTAGACTTTTGCCCTCAAATTCCGTAACAGTGCGCCCTTAAAATAAAGAAATAATCTCAAAATGGGCACCCATTGTTGGAAATCGAAATGAGAAAACCCTAGGCCTTAAAATTCTCCCAAAAAAACCTTTAAAATAAATTAGGGGACCTTCGGCTTAAATTTTTGTTGTTTTAGGTACTTCTCATTGGTTCTTTTCTCTCAAGGGTTTTTTAAATTCCAGTCAAATTTTTGCATAACTTTGTTCGTTTCGACGAATGAAATTTTAAAAAATATAAAAATATAATTCATTGCTCACATTAGATGAAGCTAAAGACACTTCAAGACTGTCTTCATCAAGATGATCGATGTGCTGCAAAAAATTCCATCTGAAGAGAAAACAACCGAAAAAACAAACAAAGGGGATAACAAATATTTAAGCAAAAACATCCCCCTTAGACTCTATTTCAAACTTGAGGAAATTAAGAAATGTAAAAGAAGAGAAAAAAATAAGGTACACCAAGAATCCTATAATAAGGAGGCAAAAAGGCAAAAGACTTTGACATCATATGGTTCAAAAAAAAGGAGAAGCTGAAAGTAACCTAGGGCTTTGGAATTTGACCAAAATGCTTGTAGAGATGCATTAGCTAAGATGATAATCAAAGACGAGCTGCCTTTTAAATTTGTTGAACGGGAAAGTTTTCGTCATTTTTGTAGCGTGATGCAGCCCAACTTTAAAAAGGTGTCCCGAATGACAGTGGTAGTGTGTGGCAATTTATGCTAATAAGGAAAAAAATTGAGTAGGATGTTCAAGAATGACGAGAGAATAAGAAATAGAACATGTGTTGGAGATGCCAAAATGACCACATGATAGGAGCTAGTTTCAGAGTGCTGTACCCGAACTTGGATCACTTGATAGTGTTGTGGGTCTCTTATGTTGTCTCCGACAAAAATAAAATAATAAGCATCAAATTTTAATTTGGTTTCATGCACTCCAACAAATCTACAAAGTTCTCTTTTTTTTTTCTTCTTAATTTTCACATTATTATTAGTTTTTAGAATATTATTATTTCAAATACATAGCAATTGAGAATTAATATCTGCTTTGTTAATTTATAACCTTAATGACAAGCTATAAATAGAAGCAACCAAACAATTTCACTTGTGTGTCAGTGCTTAAAATACTACTACTATAGAAGAACACAGTGAGAGGATAATTGTAGTGAATCACTCATTACTCTCTTTCTCCCATTTTATTCTTCACTTTTTAATCTTGTCAATTTTTTAAGAGAAAAGAATCTTCTTTTGTATGTAATTTTAAAGTTTCATTAAATATATATTCTATTTTTTTGTCTAATTAAATATTTTGTTATTAAAGAAGGGGACGAAGACGGTGAGAGTAAAAGGTGCAGTTGGTGGAGGACTTTGGGATAACTTTTTCTAGCATGTTGTAAATTAAATTAACAGAACCACTACGGGTATAGATACTCTTTTTTTTCATTCGTCATTTCTAATCTATTACACGGGAGGAGTGAAGAATGAGACTCGATTCTGGAATACAGCGTGGGCATCAAGACAGTGGCGGATCCAGGAACTTCATCCAGAGGGGTCACCTTTCGAGTACATGGCCAACCCTCAGATTTTAGGGCCCGGGGCGCCCAATCTTAAATATGGATCGTCAATAAATTGCTATAACATTGTTATGTTTTGAATGAGATCATGTAATGGTCACAAAATAAAAACTTGCTAAGAGTGTGGGAAAAAATAAAGCATTCCATAATTATGCTTATAACCGAAGTATAAAAAATGTCCATATACTTTTAAAAGTTAGGATGTTCACAATTTATTACGGAGAATGATTTTGACACTCCATTTTTTTTATAATAATACTCTAAAAATTGTCTTTTAGTACGTTTGTTGTGCATAATATTTGCATTAAAATACACATATTAGCTAGCCATTATACAAATTAAAGTGCCAAAATCATTACCCAATACTTATTGAATTGTAAAATGATACTGGAAATGAAAGTTTAATTTAATGGAGAAAAATGGAGTAAGTTACACTAAGAGGAAAACTTTTGACTCCTTTTGTTTCAACACCAAACTCTGTTCGTTTGACCACGTCTGGGAGCATTTAAAACAGTAAAAACAAAGCAGAGGAGCATTTACCCCGTTCCGCTAAAAAAAAAAACAGTTTTAGTTTTAATCCAGAAACTACTTCATTCCGCTAACAAAAAACTACCCAAAAAAATCAGTTTTGTTTTAAACCAAAAACTACTCCATTCCGCTAACAAAAAACTACCAAAAAAAACCCAACTCATTCCACTTACCTTTTAAAAAAAAAAAACAATTGGTATCATCAGCCAAAACGCGTTCTACTAATGTAAAATTACAAATTTGCCCTCCCCTTATACGTCTGTCAAAAAAAATTATAACAGAAGCAGATCAACTTGTTTTCATTTTTTAATCATCTGAAAAATTTATTAAAAGACAAACCTGTGGGAAGATGAGATTAGCAAAAAAAATTGGAAGTTCTATACCCATTCACGTTCATGTGTCCCATGACTTTAAAAAAAGCAAGCATTTAGGAGTTGTTAGGGTACGAGGGCAGATTGGTAATTTGGTAACACAACTCAAAAAACCAAAAACCACTTAGCGGAACAAGTTTTAGTTTTAAACTAAAACTAAAAATCCAAAAAACTAAAAAACCACCGCGAAAACACCCCCTAAAACATTGAAAACAAAGCAGAGCAGTAGGGAGCAAGACGGGAACTCGCAACCCTATGCCTATGAACAGGTTACTTACCAACCGAACCACAAATCAATCCGGTAAAATTGCAAACATATCAAATAATTATTCCAAAACCACATGTGCCTCAAGTAAATCCGCCCTTGCATCAAGAGTTCTACCGCATGAGCTAGCCATCACTTGTCGGGTATAGATACATTGAGCATGAATTATGTATAGATTCATCATGGGGCTCACTTTTAGATCTCACGGAAATGATTCGAATCGATCATTAAATTTGAAATATTTTTTTGAGTGCCCTTAAAAAATAAGGCTTAATCAGACAACTATAAGTGTTTGATAAAATATTTTAATTTGTCATTCAAAATTTGAATCGTGTATTCTGAATAAAAAAATTATGAAATTTGGTCAAGCACTTATAGTTGTTATTAGATTGAACTGATTTATTGCATCGCCACTCGGCACTCAACAAAATATTTTACAGTCAATGAATTGATAGAAGCATTCGATGAGATCCGAATAGTGAGCAATTACAGCCTCCATTCTGGCAATCAACGATTAATCTGTGCTCAATGTGTCTGTACCCGAAGATTTTATGTTTAATAATTAAAATGGCCCATCCAAAACGTTCATGTGTCGGTTGCCATACATACAAATCATAGGGTACTATGTCTCAAAGGCCGTCATTTTCCTTAAACAGATACTAACAAAGGTAAAAACTTACAATACACACCTCTTATTTGGGTGTGTATTATGCACACCCCTATAAAAGTTAAGATTTTTTTATAAAAGTTACGATTTTTTTTATTAAAGTTACAAGAAACACCAAAATGTTACGAATTATATTGCTGAAAAGTTACGAAATGAGGGTGAATAAAACCTTCACTATGATTGATTGAAATGATATGGGATCCGCCATAAGTGGTGGAGATCTCACTACAAAGTGATGTCATGCTTACCAAAAAGTGCATTAATTATGTGGATCCTACATCATTTCAACAAATCAGAGTGAAGATTTTGTTCACCCTCAAATTTGCACTCGTCTTACCGGGAGCGCCCTGCAAGTTCCGTTTCCCCTTGATTGTCTCCTAAATTTTATTTTCTTTACAAAATCCCATCTTTCTCTCTTTCTTTTAGGTCCCAAACGCGTCCCAAAATTAAACTAATCAGACGGCATGTTAAAATTAAACTAATCAGACGGCATGTTACTGCTCCAAACGACGTGGTTTTTAAATAATCTCTCAATCAATAATTAATCTTCGACTTTCCCATACTGTAGTCGGATCGTACGACTCTAGATTCTTAAGGAGAGAGAGAGAGAGAGAGAGAGAGGGTGGTGTAAATCTGAAGGAAGAAAGTGAAGGAACATCGTGCAACGGTCGATCCAACTCACCACAATCATAATCAATAATCACATATTGCTTATCTTTTTTCACGGGGAAAAGCTTAATCCCCACTCTCTTCTCCCCACTTGTCTCTTTCCATAATAATAATCTACACAAACACGTAGTGTAGGTTTGGGGAAAAACTGATCAATAAAGCTGTAAAAAAGCAAGAAAATGAGGGAAAAGTTGGGTCGACGAATCTGAGCTGCCAAATGCTCGCTCTTTCTATTCCTTTTTGAACCAAACAATATGGCCGCCGATATCTATCTATTCATCAAGGTATTTATTTACCCTTTTTCATCTTCTTAAATATGCTTTGAAATTTGTCGAATGTGCATTATATGTTGTACTTGGTCAAGTTATTGATTTTGATTTTCTTTTAGCTGTTCATTTTGATAGCATGCGTGTGTTTTCTGATCTGGGTTCAGAATATAATTGAGCAATTTTCGCCTAAACTGTTCAATACGTTGAAACATCAGCAAACCCATGGTATTTCTAATTGTTATGATTGCATAGTATCTTGCTTTGTGTGGATTTAATTCACATATTTCAGTGTATGAACTCTATTTCTTTGTTGTAATCCAAACTTTCATTGTCATTCCACATTTTGCTTGCATCGGATTATCAATTTAAGGATCTTTTGTTGACGATTTCGTGATTTCTTAGGTCATTTATTGTTGCTATTTCTCTCTTGCCTCTTGTTAAAATCGGAGTAGCCTTCTTAGCGCTACCTGTGTCATGCTTGGAATCTTACCTGTCACGCAGCTCGTCCCAAGCCGGATAAAAGAGGAGGGTTTTACGTTTGGGTAGCTGACAACTAGTAATCAAAGATTCGTTAGATCCTTTATAACATGAATGTGATTATAAAAGACGGATTCATGTATCTAACCCCAATTCGGTTGGACTTAAGGCTTCATTTGGTCAGGTTTACCATTTGTTAACACTTATGTGATGATTACACGAATGCCTGCAAATTACTTGTTATTGGGGATATATCTCTTGATTACTTGAATACCTGCATTTTGTTTTTTATCCGGGATAAATTGTTTAGTTCTTGATATTTCAGGATATCCTAAGTATAAAGGCGCCCAAGAAATCACCATGGGCATTGAGAATGATTGTCTTGACATTCTCAATGTTATTCGGTCTTTATATCTGTTCAGTCTGCCTAAAGCAAGTCAGTATCCACACAAATGTTGGACTTGCTAATATTGAAGTGGTCCACAGGCCATGCGAGCCACCTAATATAGAACCATGGGAAAAACCTTATGTGCACTATCCACATCCCAAAACTTTTAGCAGGTAAGCCTTTTACATATTGACATATTGTAGTTCCAACTTCCAACTTCCAAGTTTCATATTGGTTTACTGATTTATGATGATGTGCATAATTAGGGCCGAGTGTAGATGCAACCCAGTGAGATATTTTGCCATATTGTCTACGCAAAGATCAGGGAGTGGATGGTTTGAGACATTACTAAATAGCCATTTAAACATAAGTTCCAATGGAGAAATTTTCTCAGTCAAAGTTCGGAGGAGTAATATCTCCACAATTGTTGAAACTTTGGATAGTATCTACAATCTGGACTGGTTGACTAGTGCTTCCAAGAATGAATGTACAGCTGCAGTCGGCTTGAAGTGGATGCTTAATCAGGTGAGCGATGTGCTAAAAGAATTCAAGTTTTTCCTGTCTTACGAATTAGTTCATCAATTTTCTTGAATCAGAGTACATGTCACGACTCATGAGTTCAGCAGTTACTAGCATTATGTCTTCTGCTTATCTTTCTTTGGTTGCTCAGCAGTTGTTGCCAAGAGTCAAGAACACTGAAGTTGATGACTGTTTAGTGTCATAATGTTGATAATTATGCCATGCTACCCTTTCAAAGACATCCTAGATTAAGAATCTTAGTAATTCTGTTTTCTCCCCTCAAACTCGGCTTGGATTTGAAGATTGAATTATCCCAACAATTGATTGAGCCAGACAATGTGCAGTAATATTTGAGCATCATTCTAGTGCCAGTTAATCCACTTTGTGCATATTGCCAAAGGTTAGGTCTGTTTCTCGACCATCCCCGCCCATACCCCCAATGATTGGGGACTAGATGGGTTCTGTTATTGTTGTTGTTATTCTAGCGCCAGTTAATGCCACAAAAGTCAAAACATCTGGATTGGTTGACAGGGGACCTTGATGCCTCTATCACACCTTTTGACACATTGGAGTCTCCACTTTGTATCCAAAACTGGATATGTTTTGCTCAATCTAGCTGAACTTTCCCGTTTACTTGATCCCATTTCTATTGTGTTGATGCTATGCAGCACTGACACTCCTAAAGGTCGCCTCCGCGTATTGGACACAGGAACACTCGGGTATGTGGCGTGTCCCTTAGATTAAATTGATTTTTTGCAGGGGACACGGCCCCGCGTGTCCCACGTACAGTCATACACACACTCTGTGTGTGTGTGTATTGGTGTATATTTAATGTATATATCTCTATCATTGGGTGTGTATATCTCACATATATATCTGTGTATGTATTGGTGTATATATCTTACATATAAAACAAAAGTTTATATAGTTTATAAATTGTTATTTCATGCATATATGGTCTATTTATATATGTAGTCATTATTTATTTATTTTTGCTGCGTTCCCCTCCGTGTTCATGTCCCTATTTTTTAGAATCCCTGTGTCTCTGTGTCCGTATCCATGTCGGTGTTCGTGCTACGTAGTGTTGGTGTTTATGCTCCAAGCATACTTGAAGTTGAGACCCTTTTTTTGGATCTTGTTACCAATTTCCTGCCCAAGTATGAGTCCATGATCTTGGTCTAGGGTTGACACCCACTTGCGTGCTATCAATTCGTATGTTGGGATAGTGCATACCAGGCTTTGCACCAGCTTTACTCGGGCCCCCATAAGTAGACGGGTTAGTCCTCCGGTTTAGTCGGACCATTAACCTGGTACAGCTTAAGTATCTTACTTTTTGGCAAGACATCAGACTGTTATTTTGCAGCAATTTACCTCAGCACCATGCATGTTTTTTGGGATGTAACCATAGTAGATTAACCTTGGTTTTTTTTTTTTTTTCTTTAAATGCAGGGTTTAATGCAACATCATGAAGAAATTGTAGAATATTTCAATGCCAAGGGTGTTTCTGTGATTTTTCTCTTCAGAAGAAATCTTCTGCGCAGAATGATTTCAATACTTGCAAACTCCTATGATCGGAATGCTAGGCTGCTGAATGGAACACATAAATCTCATGTGCATTCACCCCATGAGGTCTCTCTCTCTCTCTCTCTCTCTCGTGTGTGTGTGTGTGTGTGTTACTCTGAACGAGTTATTCTTCTGTCTTCAAAACATGAAACTGGTGAATGTGTTTCAGGCAGAAATACTTGCAAGATACAAACCTACGATCAATACAACGTTAATTATCCCAAATCTGAGACAAGTAGAAGAGATGATCGCCAAAGCTTTACAATACTTCAACAGCACTCGACACATTATCCTTTACTACGAGGACATAATAAAAAATCGCACGGTAAGACATTTAAAAGACAAAAAAGTTGATCTTTCATTTCATCCACAGAAAAGTCACGTTTTTCCATTTTATTTTGCAGAAGCTGCAAGATGTCCAAGATTTTCTAAGGGTTCCTCAGATGGATCTAACGAGTCGACAAGTGAAGATACACAAAGGTTCCTTGTCTCAACAGGTTGAGAACTGGGTCGATATTACGAAGGCACTTAACGGAACGCCATACGAAAGCTTCTTGCATTCAGATTACAGGATGTAGTCTCAGCCCCCACTGTAAATAGAGCATTATTTAACTGATTCTTTATGTATTTAGCGGTAGGAACCAATAGTACACCCAACTTTCTGAAATTTTGGCCAATAACTTACCCATTGCTTCCAAGTTTTGCCCCCATCCCACAATGTTGTTCGGTCAACATTGTTTCTCTTTTCGCTAGTTTGCGGGGTAAACATTGTTGTAGTTGAGCTGATCCAAAATGAAAAGGGCAGACTCACCTACCAATCTTTGTTTTTTGTAGTAGTTTTCATTTACCAGAATTTTTTCATTTCATTAAGAAGAAACGCAGTAGACAAGTTTTAGATAGCCATTGTCAAGATATTGTATAAGTTCTCAATTGTAATCCACGGGTGGTTGTTGCATAAATTGATTTCCGTTGATTTTTCGCTCGTACATGGCGCTTCTTATGATGTAAAGCATCCTTTTCGGTCTTAATGGAGATGTTTGTTGGAAGTAGGACATCACTGTGTTGGGAATACCTTGTTCAAGTAGGCCATAAGATGAAAATAAGGGAGTTATTCACACTTATTTTTGTTTGTTTGTAGCCATTTCTTTTTTGGCACTGTCACAACATTACTATTCGTCCTAGATACTCCTATGCTTCTTGTTAAATGCTTAGGTTTAGCTGCCCTCCTATGCTTCTTGTTAAATGCTTAGGTTTAGTTGTCACTTGTACCGGCAGCTAAACCTAATCTCTAAGGCATTCGCAATCAAGCTCAAAAATTCTATTTTAGACATCAGATGTGATATACAGAGGGGAAATTTTGTAATTAAATCTCTCTTTTTGGAGGGACTCATCGTTCTGTTTAGAGATTTGGAGATCAAAATGGAGGAGCGAGTCTCTATATTTGGAGACCCAAAAACAAATTTAGAGACCCAACTCTAAAAAGTACAATGGGTCCCTCTATGAAATACAAAAAGTTGAAGAATAAAGAAGGTAAATTACAAAAAAAATCTTCAATATGTCACATGGAAAATGTAATGATATAGGAAAATTTTTTCCCGAAAATGTTCAGGAAAGAAAAATAAAATATTTTCGGGGAAAATTTTCCTAAACCCTACTCCTCGATGTCACATTCAATGTAGAGTTAAGTGATGTTGATGAGAGGGACAGAGAGTTTAGAATATTGACCGCATCACCAACAATGTAGCAGAGTAAAAAACAGGCTATATATAAGAGGAATGCTACAATACACACCCCTACATATGAGATTTTATGACTCAAAATATGAGATTTTGTGACTCAAATATGAGATTATTCCATATGAGATTTTGTGACTCA
Organism: Gaultheria prostrata; assembly: GCA_036023075.1. Taxonomy (NCBI): domain Eukaryota; kingdom Viridiplantae; phylum Streptophyta; class Magnoliopsida; order Ericales; family Ericaceae; genus Gaultheria; species Gaultheria prostrata. Next base: position 78,419 of record JAXBDA010000321.1, on the reverse strand, counting down.
AAATATGAGATTTTGTGGCTCAAATATGAGATTGCGTATGGTATGCACGATCTCATATAGAGGGCCACAAAATCTCATATGAGGTTTTGTCCTGTAGTGGGAATGTGATACATATCGCGTATATATATTGATGTGACATGTCTCATATAACGTGCCACTAAATCTCATATTTGGTGCCATTATAAATCTCATATTTGATCCATATGAGATTTTGTAACTGGCCATATGAGATTTTGTGGACTTAAATATGAGATTTTCTGACTACCCGTATGAGGGTGCATACTGTACGCCATTTCATACCTTTAGCCACAAAATCTCATATTTTGAGTTACAAAATCTCATATGGAATAATTTGTAGGGGGTGTGTATTGTAGCATGACTCATATATAAATACATCTTCCCAAAATATTTCAGAGACAAAGTGCCTTATAGACAGAGGTCCAGACTTGGTGAGAATATATGAGATCATCTGCACACCAGGTACATAGGCTGTGGTCACTCTTTGTGCATAATATTGTGGTTTAATATGGTATATATTGGTCTAACATAGGTAATTTGATACTATCATTTTGCAGATGGCTATTTTTGTTTTTTAATGCCATCCGGTGTTGGTACAAGTGGGAGACATATGGATCCGGATAGAGCTCTATGACAATTTTCCTGTGAGGATCTTGTGAGGGTTTTATTGTGAAGGTAAATCCTCATAGAGGATCCGGATAGGAGACATACATGTGAATTCACTAACAGTACAGGTGAACTTGAAGATGACTTGTTTTTCTATTGTATCTACTTACTAGTCTAGTAAGTATGACATATAGGGAATTAAGGAACCCAGTCATGCTCATACCACGTTTATTTTTTTTAGGTTGGTTGAGTCTATACCACTTAGGGGCTATTTGGCCGCCTGCTTATTGACTTTTCGGTTTTCCCTTTTCAACTTCTTGCTGTTTGGCCGCCTGGAAGGAAAACAATTTCTTCCAAAACAACTTCTCCGTTTCTCTCTTTTGAAGCCAGAAGTGAGAAGTTGGTTTTCACATACTTTTTTATTTCTACTTCTCCTTTTCCCTTTCCAAAACACATTCTGCACATTTCTCCCAAACACTCCTCCCACATCCAAAACTCATTCTGAGCAAAAGCCAAAAATAAAAAAAAACAAAAAGTCAAAAATCAAAAGCTGAATAGTAGGCTCTCAAACACTCCTCACTTTTGGCCCTTTTGGGTGTTGGGCAAATTTTAAATTTTTTTACTAGTTTTTTTTGCCAGTCGTGCTCACACTATTTCCATATTTTGGTTGGTTGAGGAGCACACACAAGATACTTTTGAGTGTTAGGCACACTTTTTTTTTTTTTTTTTTCGGCCACGTGCAGTTTTTTAGATCTTTGAATAAATTTCAAGTCTTGATTTCCTCAAAAGGGTCCAACGGTAATAAGGAAAAAATGGGTCCGATGGAAATGAGGGAGATCGGTAAGAGGGGTCCTTTGGTGTAGCAGTTCCACTCGGCATACCCCTAGGTGATGGGTTTCATGCCTTGGAACAATTCTTCTTCTTTTTGGTTTCCAATTGGTACAAAGGGAATTAATCTCAGCCAAATGGTCATGCGAGCTTGGGGAATTGAATTTCTGGTAGCACCCCAAATGAGTCCTTGAGCACGGGTTTGAGTAATTTTTTAGTCAATCCAATTTTCAACTCGTTCGGTTTGGATAATAATTTTCATAAGTCACAAATTTTGCTAATATTTACCCATGCGTCTTTCCAAATTCCGTGTCACGTGTCCGATACTATTTTTACCCTTCTACCGGCCTCTTTTTGTCATCTATGCTCATATGGATATTGTAGGTGCACATCTATTGTATTTTTTTTTTGGACATTGGCACCTCTAAACCTTAAATTAACTGCCCATCTTTTGTACTATTTTTTTCATTTTTTTGAACATTTGAGCACCTCTGCTCCTTAATTAGCTTGGGTGGCATATAATGATATATGAAGGTAGTTTTGGAAGAACATGCTCTCTAGGTTTTGTGGCTGTTTAGAGTATTCCCAAGTTCCCAACCCACTTTCTAAATCCTAACGATATTCTTAGGCCTTATTTTCTAATGAATTTTATGAGATAAAATCTAGTTTTATTTGGAGGTGTGATAAAATCACATTATTTTCCCAATTGATAAAATTTTGGTTTGATAAAGGTGTTTTCCAAATGATTTTATGAAATAAAATCTAGTTTTGATAAAATCAGTTGAGGATCTTAGATTTTATCAAAGCTTGATTTTATGAGATAAAAACCATTGGAGAACAAGGCCTAAAATTAAGCGATAATCCTAACTGCACAAAAAGTAAGTGAACAGAAAACGTACAGATCAACTCAGGGACCCACTTTTGGGTCCCACACGAACGATCAGAGCCTTTCATTCATCTTAGAATAATTTTCCGAGGGGCAAATGAAACAAGGTGGGTTTCGGATCGAACACTTACACACGTCCGATTGAGCTGATTTCTTGCGTGGATTTGAATGAAAAGGGGTGGGTTTCAGATCGAGCACTTACGCAAGTCCGATTGAGCTAATTTTTGTGTGGCCCCTCGGAAAATCATTCTAAGATGAATGAACGGCTCGAATAGTTCGTGTGGGACCCAAAAATGGGTCCCCAAGCTGATCTATAAGTTTTATGTTTACTTCCTTTCTGTATATATAGCAAGGTCCAAAATTAAGTAGTGCAATCAAGGCCGCAAGAAAAGCAAACAAAAGTAGGAACATGATTCCATAATCATCATGCCTAACCAACACATGGGCTTGACACTATTGACATTTAGATGTTTCCGATTGAGTTAATTTTTGATACTTCCTCCGTCCCAATTTGTTTGCTCACTACGAAACTACGTGCAATTTTCAAACTAAAAAATAATATACTTACAAAAATAATTTTTTAATCGATATGGATCTTGTTTGATAGACCTCATTGAAAACTTTAATACGGTGCAAAAAAATTCAAAAATTATTTTGATAAGTACATTAATTTTTAGTTTGAAAATTGCACGTTGTTTCGTAGTGAGCAAACAAATTGGGACAGAGGGAGTAATAAATTCTAAAAAATATTTTAAACAAAATAAGCGAGTCCAATTATCTTTATGAGATCTGAAATGGGTCGAAAATGGATATGTCTGTGCCATATCGTTTGTAGTCATCCGAAAAATTGGAAAATCTAGAATTGACTGAAGGGAGTACTGAATGATACCCCGGAAACTATCAACTACTCCGACTGTCTGACATCATCACATCACAAGCGTGATGCAATTGGACGATCTCACCGTGATGTCATTATGGGAGATCTTACAGCGTGAGGAATTAATTCATACGGCCACGCGATTTGCTGCCGTGTAATTTACTGCAGGTAAATTAGATTATTAACCTCCGTTTACTTAACGGGCTGAAAACTGGAGCTCGAACTCTGCTCGGCTGTAAATGAGTCGAGCCCTTAGCGAACCAAGACCGGTTGTTTACACCCAAATTTGGCAGACTCAGCCAAAGGCCTTGGTCCATAATTAAAGCAATTGAATTAGGCCTTTGAGGCTTAAAATGTAAAGGCCTCGGAAGGCTGACAAGGCTCAATACAATAAGTTAGCACGGCTGGGGTTTAATTTAGATTAGAAAATAATCATCTTATTAATTTCTAAAAATTATTGGTGGAGCCTGAATAGATAAAGATAAGGTTTGATCCCTAGAAAAGAGGGAGGGATCGTTACAAAAGTTTTCCCATGCAAAAAGGATAAGAATTGGTAGAGATAAGACATCTTTTGCCGTTAAGCTTCCATGAATTAAGGGATAACGTTTGTTAGATAAAGAGGCCTGCCCGAATTGAACTCTCCAGCCATGAGCTCGTGCAGCGTGGAGGGAAAGATTGCAAGGTCTAAATTGAATTTTAAAAAATGGAGGTTAACGGATTAAAATGGAGTTCTATCTCCAATCCGAGCAACAAATTCATTGATAAGAGAATTTGAAATTCAAAAAGCATTAACAGAAGATTATGAACCCATGGCCTATAAATTCAGAAATCAAAGAAGGATTACAGGTTCCTCAACCACAAAAACTCACGCTTTCAATCACTCTACTCAGAGTTTTATCCCTCCACTCTCGTGGATTTTTTTCACTGTTCTTGTTCTTTTTCCGTTTCAAAACGTTTGCTTAGCTCAAGACAAGCACTCGTCCATTTTCATATTCCGTTGTACTCCAAGCCTTTGTTAATTTTCGATTAATAAAGTTTGGTCTTTAGTTTATCTCGTTTTTATCCATTTTCCAAACCGTTTGGGAAATTATAAGTCCTTTTCATTAAGGCGCGCCGAACTCGGGTAGTTCTGCCCTTTGGATCACGCAAATCGCTTAAGATACGAAGTCAGGAGAAGGCAAGAGACCTATCTCAACAATTGGACTGCAATCCAGTCCTGGCACGCCCGCATTAGATGCTCAGGCTTTGACGTTCACGTTTAGGCCTTCGCGCGTTTCCTTTATTTTTTTTAAACACCAAACAAACACCGATTCATTTACTAAACGAGCTGGCCCAACTAGAGCTCAAGGCTGGCTCGGCTCGTTTATTAAATAAGCCCAGAGCTCGATCTTGAGCTCATCTCAATTACTAGACGATTGAGCCGAGCCCAATCTTGAACTGCTCGGTTCGTTTGCAAGTTGCAACCCACACACTAAGGGACTGTACCCCTCGCACGCTCCATTAGTCTACATTCAAAGATTTTACTGTAAAACTATTTTGCGGCTTTCCATGCACTTTCTTTAAAGAAATTAGGTAGTGGTTTTAGAGAACCAAACGTCAAAAAGTTAGAAGTTTCATACATTTTGTCCTACTTTGTGAACGGCTAATAAGAATTGTAATCTGTATCACTTTCCCATCATAAACACTTTTTATGGTAATTTTTCTCCAAAATATCATTGTTTTTAGTAATGAAGAGGGTCCAATAAACTGAACTAGTTTCTCCGTCTTCCACACTATTTTCACGTTTTTGTGTGAAGTGACTTGACCTTAAAAACTCTCCGGTGAATGGACTTTTGTGCTCTAAATCCGTCGAAGCAAGTCAATTAATCACCGCAATAATCGACTGGACGTGGTTAAGGTGCAATTAAAACAGGGAAAAAAAAGCTAATTTGTATGGAAACGGGATGGGTGTTGTGCACCCCTCAGCCATCTGATTGTGTTTTGGACTGTCCGGATGTGTTCTGATTTTTTATCTGTAAAAATAAATCAAATATAAATTAAAATTACCGAATATATTCGGACCGTTCAAAACATAAAACATGATCAGATAGTTGAAGGGTGGACCCACCCCTGGTCCAGTTGCACGTAGGACATTGCATAACACTTCACATATTCAAATTTCAAATGCACCTTCATCTGCAAATCAAAAGGAATTAAAAAAAAAAAAAAAACACACGCCTTTCACGTTAAAGACTAGCCCAAAAGTGTTTGTTCAGTGTTCTCTCTCTCCTCTATCCTTTTGAGTGCATGTTCCATAAAACCCACTTGGTAAAGAATTCTCCCAACTGTAAATAGCAAGTCTTTGTACTACATTCCCAAATACTACCTCCTTCCTTGCACTCATCATCAATGGAGAAAAAAAACCATGAACAATTCTTCTCTGCAACTCTCAACTACTTCTTCCATTTCACTACCCTGATTTTGATGATGGTGATGGACGTCCATGGCCATCCAATGAACCAAGCGGGCCGGCTCATGGCCTTTTTGGAAGATGCTAAAAACCCATCTCATGGAATTGAAGTTGATGATCAGAATTTGAATATGGAGGCATTTAGCTTAATTGGTGATGATGAATTATTATATACTGATCGAGTGGGGAAGATGGAGGATGATCTAATTCAAGCTGGGCTTCCGGGCCAGCCCTTGAAATCGAATTTCAATCAGTATGCAGGGTATGTGACTGTTGATCAATCCAAAGGCCGTACACTTTTCTACTATTTTGTTGAGGCTTACAGTAATCCTTCTTCCAAGCCACTTCTTCTCTGGCTTAATGGAGGTTCTCTTTTTCCCTCTCTCTCAATAATTTTAAGTTTGGTTATTTTTATCCTATTTCATTTTTTAATAAGATCGTTCGGGTCAGTTTGCGCTCGCCCGAGTAACTTGTGAGTATTGGGATTACAGGGCCAGGTTGTTCATCACTTGGGATAGGTGCCATGATGGAGATTGGACCTTTTGGTGTAAAACCTGATGGTAAAACGCTTTACTCAAGAAAACATGCTTGGAACAAAGGTGGGTTAACTCGTATCTCTGCCCATTTGCTCTGTTTCAATTTGTTGTAATTTGTCTTACATCGGTTAATTATCGCCTCGAAAACTAATATATGAGTCTGGACAGTTTCTCCATTCATTGTAAATTAATTTTGAGTTTGATGCTTTAACAATTCTTCTCAGTTTCTCAGTTCCAGTATATTCTCATCCCGTAAGACCATTTCACGGGATTCTTGGGAATCAAGATTTTAGAATCCCACTTTGTACATAGAATGTTTTATCTTGGGCTCTGTTTGTTTCAACCTAAAAGATTCTTATTCTAAACATCGTCCATATGTTTTGGGTGTTTAGTGTTGCATAAAGTAGGTAAAAGAATTTCTTTGCAAGTTTTTTACTTGTTTTGCTGTCAACTAACTGTACCCACCCAGTATCCTTAATACTATCCTTAACATTTCCATGGCTGATATTATCCGAGAAGAAAGTGATTAATGATTTTCTTGTCTGTTAGCTGTTTGACAAATTGCTTCAGATGAACAACCTTCAATTTTTTTGTTTTATAGTGGCATCAATTGAGGCTTTGGGTAGCTAGTCTTTGGGAGACTCCAAACTTAATGTTCGTTTCATATCATTCTTATTTGAAGTGGGAAAGTGCAGGATATGCTTATTAACTGTTCGATAAAGTGCTTGTTTGGTTCGGGTGTGTCCACAGTTGAAGCATTGGGCTATGATAGAAATATGTCAGTAGATTTGTTTTTTTTACGTTCGATCAGCAAACAATAGAGACACGACTAAAGCATCCACATTGCTCATAACAAAATATTTTATGGCAAAACAAACGCAGCCTTACTATCCACACTTGGCAATTGGCATGCTTTGTTACTAATGCCTCTGCTAGTTTTGATTGCAGCTGCAAATGTGTTGTTTGTGGAGTCCCCAGCAGGGGTTGGGTTCTCCTACTCCAACACTACATCCGATTACGACTTGTCAGGGGATAAAAGGACAGGTAATTACGTTATTACCCGAGAGGAAATCTCCATCCAAAAATCTAGGTCCTATTATCCTAATGCACTTCCAACCGCGCAAAATCTGTAGCTGTTCTACATCACGAACAGTCTTCCGAATCCCACCGGATGATACTATGACAGTGACTCGCTCTAAAGCTTTGTGTAACTTTTTTCAGCACAAGATTCATACACCTTCCTGTTAAATTGGTTCAGAAGATACCCACAGTATAAGGATCGAGACTTCTACATTGCTGGAGAAAGTTATGCAGGTACCTTTCTAATTCTGACATGGTGAAGTTCTTTCTCTGGCCTAGTCTAAGGGAAAGGGAAGCGGGATGTGGGGAGTTTGAACCTAACTACATGAGCTGGACCACCTTTGGCGTACTTTTCAATATGTTCTGTACATATTCATGCCCTGAGACAGTATTTAACATGGCCATTATGAAAAGCCACTTATTCAAGAACTTGGGATACTGTTCCCCATTCTCTATTCAAATCATCTCACCTACTCTTCTAGTGGAAATGGACTAAACTAAATCTTAAGTAATGGGGTTTGCAGTGATAGCATTACCTACGGATTGAACTTGCGACTAGAATGGTGGGATAGAGGTGTTAGTAGTGAACGAGAGCAAGTGTCTGAAACCATTATCAAAGGACTTACTTTTGTTAAGGCTGTTTTATTTCCAGGGTTCTACATCCCAGAGCTGACAGACACCATTATCAAAGGCAACAAAAAGGCAAACCCTACCTCAATGATCCAACTTAAGGGGATAATGGTATAAATCTCTCTCCTTCTCTGTCTCTCTCTCTCTCTCTCTCTCTCATGCTACTTTGCGAAAACCATGAAAGTAAACCATGTATGAAAAATTGAAATGAACATGACTATTTTTTTTGTGATATGTAGATAGGAAACGGGATAATAGACATTGAAAGGGATCGAAGAGGAAGATACGATTACACTTGGAGCCATGCCTTGATCTCGAATGAAGCTCATCGGGGACTTATAGAGCACTGCATTACTACCAATGACCCAAAATGCAATGAAGTTAGAGAGCAAATCGATAATGAAATGGGTGACATAGATTTATTCAACATCTACGCTCCCCAGTGTCTGAATTCTTCTCAATCGTTGAAACAACCCAAATGCCGCGGAGATTATGATCCCTGTGAAGATGATTACGTTCACTCTTATCTCAATCTTCCTCAAGTACAGGAAGCTTTACATGCCAATAGAACTAAACTGCCCTATACATGGGAAGAATGCAGGTTTAATATTTTTATTTTCTATAGGTTACTCAAGTTATTTATTTATTTTTTATGTTTAAATCATCACAAGAATCGAAACAATTTAAAGAATGCGTGTCTGTCTGTCTCTCTCTGTCTCTGTCAGTGATGTGCTTACTGTTTGGAAGGATAGGCCATCAACCATGTTTCCTACATATAGAAGGCTCATTGCCTCTGGTGGTCTTCGGATACTTCTTTATAGGTAATTCAGCTCTTCTTATCAATATACTACCGATTTTTGAAGGTAAGGGCCTGATGGATTAGTTTTTGGATCGGATAACTCTTCCCCCACCAGAATTGCACTCTCTTCTTGTCAGTTTCCTACTTTCCTTTGATTTCTTACTCTGTGGATCTTGTGAATATGTCATGGACAGTGGCGATGTGGATGCAGTGGTTCCAGTGTCTAGCACTCGATACTCCATTGATGCCTTAAATCTTCAAGTTGTCAAATCTTGGCATCCTTGGGTGGATGCTACCGGAGAAGTATGCATCAAGGCTTTTTACTATCCCTATTCGTTTTTTTATAGTTTTTTCTTGATATTTCTTTCCTGTCATTATACTTTTTTTTTTTTAACTTGGCCATCAACTGGTGTGGGTTACTTTTGTAGGTGGCCGGTTATAAAGTGGTTTACGACGGATTATCATTTGCAACAGTACGAGGCGCTGGACATCAAGTTCCACAGTCTAAGCCACACAGAGCTCTGGCCCTACTCAAGAAATTCCTAGCAGGACATTAGTACTTTGAAACCTCTTATGAAGTGGGATTCCATACATTTCTTAATCTTGTAACTGCAACTAGTATTCTTGTAAAAATAAGATGGATTGCTTGCAATCATATGGTAAAGAAGCGAAAATCTGAGATTGTTGTATTGAACGGCCACTCCATCTATAGCAGACACGAGGAAATGTTCAATTCGATGAACTTACACTTAAGTAGATTGAAAGGATTTGTTGTTCTCTCCCTTCAATTTCATATACTGAGTAATTACAATGACGATTATGTTATATAGGCGTTGAACATTGCATGAAAATAAAGTCAGTGTGACCGAAAATGACCTACTGAGTAGCGAGTACTGACATCTTGCAAACAGTGGACTTGAAATTCGTGTCATTTACTTTATCAATGGATACCACAAAATTCTTCCTCAAATTCGAAATGCAAATAGTCTCTCAAAAATTTGAGCACGTACATATGGAATGTGATCATTTTTTTCTCTGTATGTTATGGCCAATATCATAGAATTCATGTGATCCAATCTGTGGGGAAAGCAGCGAAACCATGGAGCACCTTTTGTTTCACTGTCCCTGGAGTAGGGCCGTTTGGTTTGGAAGTGGCAAGGCCTTTTGGGTTTTTTCATAAGGAGATTGTTGCAGTGGACAAGTGGCTAGAAGATCTCCTTTGTGGCGACATGGCTAAAGAAACCAGCAGAGAGGAGATAGGATCCATTTTGCAAATCTGTTGGGCTATTTGGAAGGCAAGAAACAAGTGTGTATTTAATGGTGAGAAACCAAAACCTGAGGTAGTTATTGAGCAAGCTTCAAGGGCAAACTCCGATTACCTTCTAGCGATGTGTTCTGCGAACAAGAGGGCCACCAATTCTAGGCCTGGCCGTGTGACGAAGTGGGCTCCTCCTGCCCCTTCAGTTATTAAAATTAATGTTGATGGAGCTTTTAAATCCTCCCGCAGCCTAGCTGCCTTTGGCATGATTGCTAGAGATAGTGGTGGATGTGCTCAGTTATGGCGTTGTGGTCGTGTTCAGGTCGCCTCGGCTTTAGCTATAGAAGCTTGGGCCTTACGAATCGCATGTGCAACGGCCAAGGAACAGAAATACAAGGAAGTTATTTTTGAATCTGACTGCCAATCTTTGGTAAACTACATCAACGGGAATGTGCTGGATTACCCATGGGAGATAGCTGTTTTTGTGGAAGATATTAGAGAGTGATCGAGATTGGAATTATGGTCGTTTCAGTGGTGCAGGCGGGAAGCCAACGCAGCAGCTCACTGGATAGCGTCTATGTGCAGAGATAGGAGAGTTTTGTTTTATACGGGTTGTATTCCGCCCGCTCTCGAGTCTATTTTGTCCAAGGATTCGTCCTAGTCTTTATATATACAATGAGTTTTTCCAAAAAAAAAAAAATGTGATCCACCTGATACCAAGCAGCCAATCTTTTTTCTAAAGAATCCAGGATGATTAGCACTTTTCATTTGCAATTGTGTAGTCCTTAAGGAAACCAAATGTCAAAAACTTTGTGTAACACTCTCATATAGTCATATTTCGACAGACTTTAGTCAAACTTGTATCTCTCGGAGTAAAGGAGCTTTGTCGGAACTAAATGAACCCGTTCTACAGACTTCACCATCTCTCTGCCCATCTCCTTGCATCCAACTAGGTTCTGATCAAAAGAAAGAAGAAAATAACATTACTGATATGAATACTAACAGAAATTTATTTTCACTTTTGAGATCGACAAATACAAATTATAACATGAAGGCCCGATTCACAACTTCTCAAAGCTTGTATAAAAGAGAAGAAGTTTCTTTCTACAATTGAGTGGATGAAGAAACGGTTTTCTGTTGGTTAATGAAACAATCAGAATCTCCTCTATATGCAGGTTCTCATAATTTCTTGAAAGAAAAATAGAGCCCTCACAACCATTCAGCATGAAATTCCACAAGCTCTATGTTTCCGAAAGAATATAGACAGACACGCCAGAAAGAAGCTTGGGTGTGGGTGACGTGATGGAAGAAAACAAAAGCCAAATCCTTTTGCAAGGACTAAAAAGAACATCGAAAAAGATAATTGAAAAAAATTTCACAACATCTACATACATTTCCTTTGGAGTATACTAGACAATCGTTCGTGCACAATCTAGGTGCATTTAAATAATGATTTCAGAACCTTTGTGTTATATTCAAGGCCCATGACAGAAATTACTCCAGTATTTCTATAGTTCAATTGATATGCTAGGTGGACAGATATGTTGCAAAAAAAATTCACAAGTATGCAGCAGTCCCGAGTCTCCCGACCACAAAGTCATACTATTTTGATAGATACTTCCTTATACATGAAGCAAAACTTTTGATGCGAAACAAACATCAAACCTAACAAAATTGATTTCATGCAACAAAAAAGGAATTAGTACACGATATAATGCACACCCAATCAACCCCGACGCGCACTTCCCCATACAGCAAGGGGCATTCCCAAGCAATTGCCAGAACACAAGTTTCACTTTAGTGCTATGCACGCACAAGCACCAATATGTTTAGACCATATAATCAGCAGAAGGAATTTATTGATAGAAGCTCAAACAATCACCTAGTCACTCTTTAAACATAAATGATCTAATTCACAAGCACACAACTACAGTCCCAACTTTTTCATCCTGTTTCTTCTTCTTTCCCTTATTGCGTTGGGGGTGGGTGCAATTTGAAATCGCTCATGACACTTGGTTTGAGAAATATGGATCTCATATCCAAGTGAACACGGTCATCAAAGAACAGTTTCATGTCTTTCTTCGACAAATTTACTTATTAATAAAGCAACAAATTCTCCGGGTTACATATAAGAGTATGATATTAAGAACTATAACTTGAGCAGAGCTTGAACATTGAAATGCTTACAAGGGAAGCCAGGTAGGAGGGCAAAACAAGAGCCGACTGAATCCCAAGCTGATATGCAATGCACATATGGCTTACCACATCCTTCAGCGGCTTACCACATCCCCGAGTGTCTCACATTACTGTATTAAGGTCCTGTCAACCTGGAAGTGAGTGCCAACATTGATAATTAGAGATCCACACAAACTTTAAAGATTCAACAAGTTTAGCAACTTATTTAACAAGAAGATGGACCAAGGGACAGAAATTGTTTCAGTTTCTTTCATTCTATTGTTGTATCACATGAAATTGGACGACAGTAACATATGCAACAAACAAAGGATTCTTGAGCATGCAAATTACTTTTTCGTTTAAAGAACAATAAGTGCACATGGTTGTCTCATGATAGATAATAATACCAATTCATTGAGGGATTCTACGAAAAGTAGCTATTCCAGTGTTTACCATGTGAAAATGACTAATAAACTAATTATTCGGCTCATATCTGGTCTCTCTAATGCTTCACCAATGGCTCCAACTTCATTCCTCTTTGTCCGATAATACTCCTCTTCTATCACCACTTGGAAACAATTTACTTGCTCCTCCAATGATAATGAAGATGATAAACCAATAATATTATCCAACGAAAACAGCATTTGCATATACAACTTCCAAGACAATTAATTTCATGTGTTGAGCTCAAAACAATTGCCATGTCCATGATAGATAGGGCTTGAAACCGACAGAGGAATAACTATTGCGATATCCTTAATTTCTTTTGCTTCTGCAAAACAAATTAAGGACATGTAATTGAAAGATCTTTACGTTGGAAAGAGAAAATAAGTGTCAAATGCTTTGAAAAATTTAGTACTGTTACTCTACTGGGGTTTCCTTCGCCCACAATGCTATGCAAGCACCACGTTTATAATAGGGACCCATGGTACAAACTCTGGATACCAAAATTGTTAAAAGCAGGGGCTGTTAGAGTATTTCCTTATTAGTTATATATGTAATTTTGCAGTGCTAATTAAATTTCAGAATTTGGCATGTATGTCGGGGTTTAAACATCTTTCTCACCAAAAGAAAATCAAGTTACAAGGATCCAATTTACAGCTTAGCATTTTTCAAGACACAGTTCCAGCAATTTTCTTCGGAGAAGCTACTTCAGCTTATAATCACTGAGTTCAAGCAGTCATGAACCATTTTATTAACAGAACATACATTTCAACAACTCAAATTATCGTTCTAGTTTTGGACAACCTTATCGTTTTCTAGAAAGAGTAAACCATATAAAGCAGCATTCTAATTCCACAACACTTGAAATACTATAGCTTAAGTAGTTGGGAAAATGCTATATCAAGGTATTCCACTTAATCGTGCAACTTCTAGCCTAATTTAACAAATCCGAAGTTCAAAACGAAATGCACAACATATCATCACATTCTAAAACTGAATGCATTCCAACTTATTGTGCTCCGATGATTAAAACAATTAACTTGAAGTTAATGAAAACAACGAAAAACTACTCTACAGAAAATTCTATGAAAAACTACAAACCATATCATCGCAGTTGAATCTCAAGGATCCACTCTGTGTTTCTTGTTAAACTAATTGTGTAATCTTGACTGGTGACTATTCATTGATGGTATTCACCTTCTGAAACTGTTTCAGCTACTTTTTTCCCATAAGAAAGATGGAAAGGAGCATACCCATTAAGGTATTCAAAACAGCAACCCTGAATGTTGCAGCTAGTTATCAAGCAGTATAGCATGACTAATGGTATCTTTTCCAGGTTTAGGACTTCATTGGGTGAAATATCCAATAGTTGTTGTTAGCTCTAGCCTTCCTCACAGCAATCCTTACTTCTTTGATGGGTTAGGACCAAATATTATTTTTGCCATTTCAATCCTTTTCTACATAAACCCCTCTACAAATCCTGAACACAAACTTAGGTCACAATTTTGTTCAGCCAAAAAAGAGATTTATGAAAATTAGTCTTCAGAGTTTATATTACCGGTTCAGTACCGGAGGACAAATCAGGCTACATTGCCAGATACCCAGCTCGGACATACCTCAATACTTAGGGCTCGTTTGGATGCAGGTTGTGGAAGCCGGATGAAGTCATCCGGGGGGATAAGGAGTTGATGTGATGGATAGCCCATGGTTTGGCAACCAAAAACCCTCCCCGACTAAATAGCCGCCGGCTAAATAGTCTGGGGCAAGCCGGACTAAATAGAAGCAGGGTGCTTCTATTTAGTCAGGCCTCTCATCCTTGGCATTTTTACCTCTCTACCCTCACTAATCCCCAGTTTCAGTCCCAAAATCAAACACAAAATTCAGATCCTGAAGCAAAAAAAATACCAAAAAATGGAGATGGGATATGTAGAGAAATCGTCGGACCTTGAACATGCACCGGTTTTTTCGTCGCCGGAGTCTCAGATTGTCGCCGGAGTCGATTGAAGCCGGAATCTCAGATAGTTGCCGAAGTCATGATCGTTGCCGGAGTGGTATATCTTTATACTGAGAGAGAGAGAGAGAGAGAGAACGGGGGTGGTCGGCATGACCGCTGGTTGGCGATGGTGATGGTTACTGGTTCAGAGAGACAGAGAGAAGATAAAGATGAAGAAGAATCGAGAAAGGTTTGGAAAAAATTACAACAGGTGGTAATTGTTAAAACAAGTGGCCCATACCACTTTTCCTTGACTTGAATGGTAAACAAAAAAATAGTAAGTAATTTTAAATGTTAATAGTAGATACTCCATATACCATACACGTGGATAAAAAAAAACATAATAATCTGATTTTAGTTTTTTATAATTAACAAAACATGAATTCACCCTCCTTAATAATAATTGAAAAATATATCAAATAAATTAATTTCTGTATTTGTAAAATTATTTAAATGCATAATTTAATATATGAATTACTAGGGGCAAGAAAGTCTTTTGACATAATTTTACACTATCCATCCTCCTTATCCTCCTTTTTTTATCCCGCATCCAAATCATGGACTATTTAATCTCCCCTTGTTAACTGTCACATCAATGTGGGTCCACCCTTCTTATTTAATCACCCCGACTATTTCATCCCCCTTACTATTTAATCCCTCTGAAACCAATACGCCATCCAAACGGGCCCTCGGTTCGGCAAAGACAGCGACGGTGGCAGCTTTCTTTGCCGGTGATTTCCGTTTTGGATTTTTATTTTTTTGTTTTCGTGTTCCTATTTATTTCTTGTTGTTTTCTTTGTAATAGATTCCCCTGCGAGGGGTTTGCTCTGGTTGGAGAGTATTTGATATGTGGAGCTCTCTGCACCGTTTCTATCCTCTAGGGGTCTCATTTGTACTCAGTGCATTATCATTCAAATCACATGGATAACCTATTTAATCCATTGTGGACTTGTACCAACGGATGACTTCGATTTGGCGGTTTATAGCCCCTCAGGACTTTTTAGAGTTCATGGATCTGTGGTTCAAAAAAAATAAAAACTAATGAATCGAGTAGTATTCTTCATCTTCTTTGGTTCAAAAAACAAAAAACACTTATGAATCGAGTAGTACTATTCTTTTTTATTTTTAAGAAACAAGCATTACATGTATACCATAAATATTAGGGTAAAATATACATTTGCCCCTCAAATTATTTGATTTTTTTTACTTAGTCCTTAAACTATATATCAATTGGACATGCATGCACCTTGAATTATCAATCCGTTAAGTTAAGTAATTAGGCCGATCTATAACTTCCATCCATGTTTGGACGGAAAGTTGAGAAATTGACCCCTTTTGATGCCAAAAGAATAGTAGTTTCAACTTTTAATCCCAAAAGGGGGCAACTATGAAAGAAAGCCTAAAAGTCTCCACCATTATCGATTAAAAGTTAAAAAGAGGAAGAGAGACATTGGGTTTTACTGTACATCAGCCCTAAACAAAAATTGAGCCACTACTGTCCAAACAGAGCCTAACAGTAATAGTAACACTATACTATAGTACCACAGCGACTCAAATTTGGATCGAAGTTAATGCGAATTTCACAACCATTGATTAAATTTTTTTCTAAAAAAACAATTAAAAAGTGAACTGACCAGCAAGCGAAAAATTCAACAGCGCACGTAATCGCAGTCTTCTTGAGAACCGCATCGAAATTCTTGGAGTTCAAATCGACGGCAAAATCAGGTTGATCAAGAAGCTATGCTAGTGGTAATAAGGGGATGTTGGGTCCACCCCGTGAGGGCCGAATGGGCTTAGGCCCAGTGGGAGGGTTTAGGATTTTCTGGTTGTAACTCTATATATACCCATGTGTTGTCTCTTTATTTTGTGTGACCAAAAGAGAGAGAGGCAGTGAGTAGGAGAGAGAGATACACGAGAGAACGGTGAGAAACTCATTGTAGTGAGATTGAGAGTGAGTGTTTAACCACAAACACGGATTTATCTCCGAATTATAGTGAAATCCCCCTCCTCGTGGAAGTATGTCTGATTTGGACGAACCACGTAAATTAGTGTGTCTTGTTACTTGCTTGATTTTACTATTTTCGTGCGTGTGGTGTGACGTTTGGCATAACAAACTGGTATCAAAGCGAGGTTCAAAGGACCACATAGCGCGAAGCAGTTGGAAAATCACTCGGAAGCCGTTGGAGCACCGTTTCGAAGGTCTGGTCGGATAAAACAATTGACGAAAATCATTTTTGATCAGTGGGTCACGTGCGGCTCTTAGAGACGATCACAACAGTGTATGGGTGGTCGGTTTTGGTCATATGAATAGTGCACACAATCGATTTGAACGCAAACGGGCGGAGGCAAACGACGGTTTGGGTTGTGCTTGGATCAAACGTGATTGGATACACGTTTTGAGCACAGGGTTCTCTTTGTCTCGAAGAGACGATCACGGTGGTGGTCGGCCGGTCACCGAAAAGTGTCAGACGCGCCGGAGAAAGGGAGGCACGTGAGATCTAGATGCGCCGCACGGCTCACGCGTGGCGGATGGTGGAAGAGGCTAGGACCGGGTTTGACTAGAGAGGTTTTAGCGGCCGATTCAGACCGATTCTTGGGCCGTTCAGACCGGTTCCGGACTCGGTTCGACGTTTCGCATCCAATTCCGGGCTCGGTTTGTGGAGATTTGTTACGGATTTTGACGGTACGTGTTATTTCATTATTTTTAAACGTTCCGTGGTGTTTCAAATTAACTGTGGGAGTTTCCAGTGGTGGTTTTTTTGTGACTATCTTGATTGTGGAGATGTCGGAGGTTAACATGAATGCTATGATTCTTTTAACGTCAAGTAATTATGCAATTTGAATGCCTTGAATGGAGGATATGCTCACTTTGAAAGAGTTATACGACCCTTGGAACACATAGGAGTCAAACCGACGGAGACAAAAGTAGAGGATTGGAAGAGACTAAACAGGAAATCAGTAGCTTTGATCCGCCAGTGTATTGGACATGAGGTTATTCATCATGTAGCGCAAGACACAGACGCTTACGCTCTATGGCAGAAATTGGAGGAGATGTATCAGACGAAAACATCCAGGAATAAAACGTTATTGATGAGGAGGCTAGTGAATTTGAATCTTCGGGGTAGTGAGTCGGTTGCTAGGCATTCCAGTGAGTTTCAGAGTTTGGTAAATTAGCTGTCCAATGTTGGGATGAATTTCAATGATGAGTTGCAGGCTCTTTTATTGCTCAGTTCTCTACCGGATAATTGGGAGACACTGGTGGTCTCCCTAAGCAACTCAGCGCCGGATGGGAAGTTGACTATGGCTATAGTTAAAGATGTTTTTTCAAAAATTATTTTCAAAAAGATTCCTCTTTTTTCCAATTATTACTTATATTTCTCTCACCACTTATTACCTCATTATTCTCATTTCTCTATCTATCTCTCTCCAATCATTAACTCATTATTCTCATTTCCAAAACCCAACCAAACACTATCTCAAAATTTTCTTTTCAAAATCCATCCAAACACAGCCGCTATCTTCAACGAGGAGGCAAGGAGGAAAGAGATTGGGGCCGAACTGGTTGATGAATCACAAGCACTCTTTTCGGACGGTAACAAGGGTAGGAACCAAACAAAGAAAAATGGAAAGAGGACAAGAGGCGGCAACAGTTCTCATTAGAATGGGGGTACTGTCACTTGCTATCATAGCCATAAAGAAGGACATATTAAGCGGTATTGTTCGAAATACATGGCGGAATGTATGTGGAACCTACCAAAGGAAGCAGTAGTGGCAGTTCAGGGATCCGATGATGAGTATTCACTGGTCGTGTTAGACGCTACAGACGCAGGGAAATCAGATTGGGTACTAGATCCTGGGTGCTCAAATCATGTTTGCGGGTATAAGTCACAATTTTGGGAATACAAGGCATGCGATGGAGGCTTTGTCCGGATGGCTAACGATTCGACGAATCGGGTTGTTGGCAAGGGGACAGTGAAGTTTCGGATATCGAGTCAGAAAATTGTGAAAGTAGCGGGAGTACGACACGTGCCAAGAGTAAAGAAAAACTTGATATGTCTCGGGAAGCTTGATGAGAGAGGTTGTAGTTTTCGGCGGAATGCGGAGCACTTCGGGTTTTTGTTGGAGGCCGGGATTACTGCTGGGGAAGAAAGTTGGTGGGCTATACAAGCTTGTGGGATCTGTCATGACAGGTAGGGCTGCTGTTAGACATGGGACAAGCGGTATAGGATGTTCAGTAGGGCAGGAGATGCGTCAGTTGCAAATACGTGCACAGATTATGCAGGGTTGCTCAGGAGTTGTACAGGATTCAGGGAAGCGATTGATGCAGGTTGTCCACGGGAAAGTCCATAGGAAAGAGACGGAGAAGTTGGAAGTTCCGACGATACAAAAATGAGTTTCTTTCACTCGTGATTCACATGGTAGTAGTGGTCCCTCTAGAGAAGGAGGGGAACGACTGTCACGATTGTCGTGGCAGTGAGCCGCGGCCGCACCCCGATTGGGGGGGGGGTGTGCAGGCGCTCCGGTTGGAGGGGCGCCGACACCTTGAGAGAGGTGTGCGAGTGGAGGCATCGTAGTTGAGGGGATGCAGTACTCGGGTTTTCTTATTAGCTGCGGAAAGACTAGCTTGCAGGGATACGTTCATTCAAGTGTTTGTTTGGAGTTGCCAACAGGCGCTCGCTAGTAATAGCAGATTAGAGGTGGTGACATGGGGATGCTGCTTGGACTACATTTGCCCACTCGGTGTGGATGGGGTGATTGTTGGGTCCACCCCGTGTGGGCCGGAAGGGCTTAGGCCCAGTGGGCGGGTTTAGGGTTTTCTGGTTGTAACTCTATATATACCCATGTGTTGTCTTTTTATTTTGTGTGACCAAAAGAGAGAGAGGCAATGAGTAGGAGAGAGAGATACATGAGAGAACGGCGAGGAATTCATTATAGTGAGATTGAGAGCGAGTGTGTAACCACAAACACGGATTTATCTCCGGATTATAGTGAAATCCCCCTCCCTGTGGAAGTAGGTCCGATTTGGCCGAACCACGTAAATTGGTGTGTCTTGTTACTTTCTTGCTTTTACTGTTTTCGTGGGTGTGGTGTGACGTTTGGCATAACAGGGGAGAGGAAAGCGGGAGGTGGAATCAGAAAATATATATGGATGGGCCAGTTTCTAATTCTTCTGTCCAAAACATGGATGAGGGTCATGGATTGGCCTGATTATGTAACGGTTTGATAGTTCAAGGGCAGGTGTATAACGGTTTGATAGTTTAGGGGACATGCGTGTTCAATTAATAGTTTAAGAACGAAGTAAAAAAAAATCAAATAGTTTAAGCGGAAAAAGTATGCTTTATTACCCTAAACATTACAAACAAGAACGAGAGGAGCCATTGTTCAGGGCCCTCCTATACTCTACAGCAATTACATGTTCATCATGTATTAAATTCCTACCTAACTTACAAATGGAATTGGAACGAACCATGGCATAGATCCAAAATAACCGATTGAACATGGCATTCTGGACATTCCCCGTTCGTACGTCCTAATCATTCTGGACATTCCCCGTTCGTACGTCCTAAGCATTCTGGACATTCTCCGTTCGAAAATTGTTTGTCAAAAAACCACCTCAGTGCATCCAGGCAGGCTAGACATTCAGCGTGAAACGGAGATGTAGCAACCAAACTGTGTCCTGGCTACCGTGAGATGTAACTCTCTATTTTGATTGTTGTGTTTGATCTTTCCCGATTGAAATCATATAGGAAATTCCGAAATTATAATAAATGGAGCGATATCCCCTTTCCACCACACCATTGAAAACTTTGGAGAAACTAAACTAGGGTTTCATTGAAGAGAGAGAGAGAGAGCAGATTTACAATTGTGTTCGTGTTCTTCATCACAACTAAAATGAATACAGATGAGGAGTTTATATACCTCATGTCTTAACAGAAGCAAGTAGAAACAAAGCTAACTAACCAATTAACA
The DNA here is from genome assembly GCA_036023075.1 of Gaultheria prostrata. Classification (NCBI taxonomy): domain Eukaryota; kingdom Viridiplantae; phylum Streptophyta; class Magnoliopsida; order Ericales; family Ericaceae; genus Gaultheria; species Gaultheria prostrata. Next base: position 57,870 of record JAXBDA010000321.1, on the reverse strand, counting down.
CACTTAACTATTTAACCACCGCTTAGCATTTACGCAACTTAAGTTGGGGAGGGGACCCACAACTATCAAGTGGAGAGGTGGTATCATCTGCTGCACGTGCTTCATCAGGTGCAGTTGCTAACATGCCCCTGCAAACTGATGCTGGTGCAGGGCAAAGCATCAGTTTGTCTCGAAGAAGAAGAAACCTGGCACTAGGCAATGGCTTGGTGAGAAGATCTGCGACTTGAAACTGAGAGGGAACATGTCGAACTTGGAGCTGTTTAAGAGCAATTTTCTCGCGAACAAAATGAAAATCTACTTCAACATGCTTAGTCCGTGCATGAAAAACTGGATTCGTGGCCAAAGCAAGAGCAGAAATATTATCGCACCAAAGAATTGGTGGCTGAGGAGAAGAGGGAACATGCAAATCAAGCAATAGCTGGTGTAACCAAAGTAATTCAGCAGCAGCATTAGCTAATGCCTTGTATTCAGCCTCTGTAGAAGATCGTGCTACTGTCACTTGCTTCTTCGCGGACCAAGAAACAAGATTGGGCCCCATAAACACACAATAACCGCCAGTGGAGCGTCGGTCTTGAGCATCGCCTGCCCAATCAGCATCAGAGAAGGCTGAAAGGGTAAAAGAACCCTTGCAAAAATGAAGGCCATAACCCAAAGAACCCTTAACATACCTCAAAATGCGTTTGACAGCAGTGAAATGCTTCTCAAGTGGCTGATGCATATGCTGGCATACAGCATTCACAGCAAAAGATAGTTCTGGACGTGTGAGGGTGAGATATTGCAGAGAACCAACCAAAGATCGATAGAGTTTTGGGTTGGAAACAAGAGAATCATCCTCATGAGCATGAGCCTTGAGAGAAGATGGAGAATCACAAGGTCTGCAATCTAACATACCAGCTTTTTCTAAGAGAGAGAGTGCATATTTGGCCTGTGATAAGATGATCCCAGTAGGTGTTGAAAGAGCCTCTATACCCAGAAAATAATGAAGACATCCCATGTCTTTGAGAGCAAAGGAGGAGCTCAATTGACTGACCAAGGAATCCACAAGAGCTGAGCTAGAGCCTGTAATAAGTATGTCATCGACATACACCAAAACATACACCAAATATGTCCCTTGTTGAAGAACAAACAAAGAGGAGTCGGCCAGACTATTAACAAAACCCAGAGAGACCAATGAAGTAGAGAGCATGGCATACCAAGCACGAGGTGCTTGTTTAAGCCCATAAAGAGCCTTGTGGAGTTGACAAACTAAATGAGGTTGGTGAGAGTCAACATACTCTTGTGGTTGCCTGAGATACACCTTTTCCTGTAAAGTGCCATGAAGGAAAGCATTCGAAACATCCAGTTGGCGGATAGACCAAGCAAAGTGCAGTGCTAAAGACAGAACGACCCTAATAGTGGGTTGTTTTACAACTGGACTAAAGGTCTCAGTGTAGTCAACACCCTCAGTTTGTTGAAAGCCTTGAGCAACCAATCGAGCTTTGTACCTCGAGATAGAACCATCAGGTTTACGTTTAAGTTTAAAAACCCATTTACATCCAATAATGGGAGCCCCTAGAGGTGGGGAAACTAAAGACCAAGTCCTTTGAGACATTAGAGCTGTATACTCTTCAGACATGGCTTGTCGCCAGTCAGGATACTGCATTGCTTCCTTAAAGGTGGTAGGTTCAGAAAGAGGAGGAGAATGAACAAGTAAAGAGAAAGGAAGTTTAGGAACTCTAATCCCATGCTTAGATCTAGTGACCATGGGATGTGAAGAGAGAGAAGAAGATGGAGAAGAAGAGGGTATTATAGAAGAAAGAGCAAACTGTTGAGGAGGAACTACTGAAGAGTGAGGAAGTGAAGTAGAGAAATGTGAAGTGCGGGTCGATGGTGAGACAGAAGACAAAGTGTGAGAAGGAGATATAGGAGGAGAACAAGGGGTAGTAGGAAGAGAAGAAGGAATGACAACAGGAGAGGGAACAACAAAATGAGGAATGGAAGATATAGGAGATGAAGGAGAGAGGACAGACTTAACTAGAGAGGAATAAGGGAAATCAGTTTCAAGGAACTTAACATGCCTAGAAATATAGACACGATGAGTAACAGGGTCTAAACATCGATAGCCCTTAGTGCCTGGACTATAGCCAAGAAAAATGCAAGGGGTTGACCTTGGTTCAAGTTTGTTAGGTGCATATGGTCGAAGCCAGGGGAAACAGCAACATCCAAAAGGCTTAAGGGACATATAGTCAGGACTAACTTGATAAAGTTTATGAAAGGGGACAACAAATTGAATAGAAGCTTGGGGTAATCTATTGATAAGATACAAGGCAGTGGTAATAGCCTCTAACCAAAATTTAATAGGAAGACTAGCTTGTTGAAGAAGTGTGATAGCTGTTTCAATGATATGAGCATGCTTACGTTCTGCAACACCATTCTGTTGGGGTGTGTAAGGACAAGAGGTTTCATGAAAAATTCCAAAGTGAGAGAAGAAATATTTCATGATTTTGTTAAGAAATTCACCACCACAATCAGATCTGATTGTCTTAATAGTGTGATTAAAATGATTAGAAACAAAGGCACGAAATGCTTGGACATGAGATGAAACATCACTCTTAAGATGTAAAGGAAAAATCCAGCAATATCTGGTAAAGTCATCAACAAGCAGTAGATAATATCTAAAACCTGAAAATGAAGGAATAGGGGATGGACCCCAGACGTCCATGTGCAACAATTCAAATGGAGTGGTAGTAAAAGTAGTGGAAACAGGAAAAAAGAGTTTATGACTTTTTGCCTTGTTACAAGCATAACAATCTAAATGCTGAATTGCAGGAATTTGTAAGTTGTACTTAGAAGATAGTTGGTGTAGAAGAGCAGTATGGGGATGGCCTAGCCTCTTGTGCCAAAGCTCAGCTTGAGAGACAGTACTGAGAAGAGCTGTGGCACCAGGAGAGACTTTAGAGGAAGGAAGAAGAGGATAGAGACCCTGGTGGCAGGGTCCCTTGTGAAGCACTTGATTGGTAAACTGGTCCTGAACAATGTAACCACAGGAATCAAAAAGAATTCTGCAATGGTTATCTAGAGCGAATTGATGAACAGAGAGAAGGTTGTGAGAGATTTGAGGAACGTGCAAAACACTATTAAGATGAAAAAGATGAGTTGGAGTAGGGAGCAAGCCTTTACCTGAGTGTGCAACAGGCACTGTCTGACCATTTCCCACTGTCATAGCTGTTGGTGAGGCATAGCTAGGCACTGGTATGGTAGTAGCATCTCTGGTCACATGAGCAGTGGCGTCAGAGTCAAAATACCAGGGCTCTGAAGCAGATGCTTGAGATGGTATGGTGGTGCTTGGAGTTGGTCCAAAAGACTGAGGTGAGTGTTGAACATGGAAAGCTGTTTGAGGATCTGGATTATAGGACATGGAAGTATACCGTGCATAGGAATTGTCAGCAGATGGAGGCATCACATGATGTGATATAGTTGAGAAGGCTGAATCACTGTGATTATAAGGCTCATAGAAAGATCCAGTAGGTTGAGAGATCACATGTTGGTATACTGATGGAGCCATGGACCCACTGTGACTGTCATGCCCTTGAGATGTGAGCATCAATGCCTGTTGAGGATGTGACGTGGAAGTATACCGTGCATAGGAACTGTCAGCAGATGGAGGCATCACATGATGTGATATAGTTGAGAAGGCTGAATCACTGTGATTATAAGGCTCATAGAAAGATCCAGTAGGTTGAGAGATCACATGTTGGTATACTGATGGAGCCATGGA
>JAXBDA010000321.1:0-54013 GCA_036023075.1 Gaultheria prostrata | reverse complement strand
CCCACTGTGACTGTCATGCCCTTGAGATGTGAGCATCAATGCCTGTTGAGGATGTGACGTGACAGCTCTATAGCCATGTGACTGAGGTCTGGAAAAAGCATTAGTAGACTGTCCATATCCAGACAAAATTGGTCCAGGATTTGAAAAAGAGGCCTGAGAAGTCTGAGGTCTGTAAGGTCTATAGCCAAGATTTTGTCTATGGTAGCAGTGTGATGCTTGATGGTTTGTTTTGCCACAAATTTGACATTCACCAAAAGAACCATTAGGAAAAGGAAAGTCCATTGGAAAACCCCCTCTGAAAGATTATTGTCCTTTATACCTATTATTATTACCAAAACTTCTGTTGTTGCTTCTGTTACCACCATAAGAGGTCTAACCAAAGTGAGTCAGTTGTGACTGTGGAGGTCCATGTTGAGGAAGTTGTGACCCAAAAGCCACTGGAAACTGATATTGTGATGGTTGTGAAACATCTGGTGAGTGATTAACAACACTATTTGAACCAGATGTAACATCCCCAGAGGTGCCACTACCATGCTGGGCAACAAGTATGGTTGAAGAATCAACTTGTTCAGAATCCAAACATAAATCCTCTGTCATGAGCATTGAAGCAAGTCCACTAAACGTAAGAGGTGTAGTCTCTGACCTAGTCCTGATAGCTTGCTTGAAGGTACGAAATTCACTTCCTAAACCTCGAAGTGTATAAAACACCAATTCCTCATCGTCCACATGAGAACCAGATGATTCTAATTTCAGAAGAATTCCTTTGATATGATCCAAGTATTGTTCCATGGATGTGTTTTTCTTCAAATTGTAAAGACGATTCTTGAGATCTTGGACGTGAGTACGAGACAAGATACTAAACTTTTCTTCTAACTTGCTCCATAGTTCATACGTATGTGTAACCCCAACAACATGAGGAAGGACTGGTGAAGTTAAGGTAGCGATGATACATGACAACAACATTCGATCTATTGTCTCCCATTTAAGAAAAGCTGGATTGGAAATCTTATTTCCTGAAGTATCTAGGGTTTCAGACGGAGGAATTTCAATTGTTCCATTTGCATACTCAAACAAACAGTTTGCTTTCAATGCATTTTCAATTTGAACCTTCCAAGTGAAATAACTCGACGATTCCAGCTTGATTGTAATGAAGGATTGAAAATTCGCAATTAAAAAAGTAAGAGAAGGAGGAAGATACTCTGTAGTTGAAGATGATGCCATTGTTGCAAAGAATCTGAGATAAAATCAACTTGGAGAAGTAGAGAAGAGGATCGATCTGAACTCTGGACTCGCGTCTAAGCAAGCTCTGATACCATGAAAACTTTGGATAAACTAAACTAGGGTTTCATTGAAGAGAGAGAGAGAGAAAGCAGATTTACAATTGTGTTCGTGTTCTTCATCACAACTAAAATGAATACAGATGAGGAGTTTATATACCTCATGTCTTAACAGAAGCAAGTAGAAACAAAGCTAACTAACCAATCAACAATTAACACACTTAACTATTTAACCACTACTTAGCATTTACGCAACTTAAGTTGGGGAGGGGACCCACAACTATCAAGTGGAGAGGTGGTATCATCTGCTGCACGTGCTTCATCAGGTGCACTTGCTAACAACCATGACGCGCTCTAAAGGACGGGTGAGAGTTGCAATGTCCTAAGTGGTTAAGAGTTGGATTTCACACGATTTAAAGGAGGGGGTATTGAAATGGTAGATTAGTCATCTCTCTATATTCTTTACGCGTGATAATAGTGTTTTTTTTGGTAAATTTATCATATGTTTGTGACATGTTTTAAAAAAACCATTGGATGTGGGTTTTCTCAGAAATTATAATTTTTTTTTTCCATAAACCAGCCGTATGGATATAGCCTGGTGGGTTCCACCAGAAATTATGAGAAATGTATCCAATTTATTTTGTTTATAAAAAAACATTCAAATAAATATTTTCTATTATCGGACACGTTCCCGACATGTGTCCGAACTAGCCTATGTCTGACACGTCTGCGAGATAAATATGAAAGGTCCGGAGACGTGTCCGTACTTCTTAGGCCGTAATAGTTTGGGTTAAAGCCCAAATGCTATCAACAGACATGTCGGGAAGCCTAGCTGTTAGGAATTCTGAGCACTCTCACTCCTAAGTCTCCTCCCAAAGAGAGAGAGAGAGAGAGACCAAAAAAAAATGGGGGCTTTATGATTTCAAAGCTTTCAGATCCTAGGTAACTTGTAAAGTTTGGAAGCTAAGAAAAGGCTCGTGCTTTCTTCCAAGCATCTATCTAACCCAAACATGAACAACTTCTTCAAATACTCATGCTGTTATGCAAATCCTTGTTCTGAAGTGCTTCATTTTCGTTATTTTTAAATGCCGAGCTGCATTTACTAGAATACATAACGGGTAACAAACAAACTATCCCCTCCTGCTCTGGGCACACAACAAAATGCTTTGTGTGCAATACTACAACCAAAACAAATGGTCTATACCCGCATGTTGTGCCGAAACCCGAAGTTCAGAATATAAACACACCAACAAGAAAACAAGACACAAGGATTTATGTGGTTCCCCCCAAAGCACGAAGCTCTAGAGGTACGTCCACGGGGAAAGAGCAAGGCGATTCACTAAAAATGGGGAGAAATACACAGAGCCGGCTATACCCGTAACTCTCACTTGAAGCATCCACACGATATCTAGGAACAAATCTCTGAGGCGCGACCTACAGAGCATCAACCGTCTCACAAATACGATAGAGACACACACAAACCCTAGATATCTCAAATCCCAAGAAAAGACCAAACCAATAGAACAATTGAGAAACCCTAACACACTACGGGAAACCCCATGGGGGCTCCCTCAAAGAGATTCACTCAAGAAGTCCAAAGCCCTAGGAGGCCACAAGACTCCTATTTATAAGAAAGTACAGAAAATTAGGTTAAAACCCTAAAAAACGCTCAACACCGGTCCAAAACCGTACAGGACTCGGACAAACCCGCCCGGGCGGAAGCGACGAACTGCCAAACCCGCCCGGGCGGCTTTTCCAGCAAACCACCCGAAAATCCTGACAGCATGCGGAGTGCGACAAAACTGTTCCTTTCTTCCAAAAAACATCAATTCAAGGCACAAAACTCCAACACCGCATTCCATCGTACTCATTCTTACTTTCCAATTTACAATTTTCCCCTGATGTCATAATGTTTGGTCTCATTCTCCTTATGAATTCTGTTTCCTAATGCTTGTGCAATGCATTCTATTCTTTGCTTTGCTGCATCTTTTCCTCCTTTATGTTGGTGTTGTTTCCGCTGATCATACTATCAATGACAGAGAACCCATTGAAGTCGGGATTCAGGAAGAAAATAGAAAGAACAGTCACTGGAAAGAAATAATGAAAGTTTATTAAACATTCCAATAAATTAATTGAACAAATTTAAACTTAAACATTGTGGAATTAAAATATATAGCCAAAAAACAATACCGAAGATTCATTTTGGATTCTAAACACAGTAGGCTATAACCTTCCATATCAAAATATCAAATTGTCAATATTATAAAGGTGGTAAAATTATTTATCTATACTTATATATTTATTTTTAAAAAAATTATACATAATAAAAATCTCACGGTCCGGATCGGTTGATCCACGGTTTCAAAATCAAAATCCGTGTCCGGACCGCAAGTCACGGTTTTTCATTTTTTGAATCCGTGTCCGGACCATTAATCCACGGTTAAAATCCAAAATGCACGGATCGGTTTGGACCGGACCGGATTCACGGTTCACCGGTTTTTTTGAGCAGCCCTACTACTTTCAGGCGTGTCCAAACTGCCCTAGTTGTTTGAGTAGTTTGTTGGGAATAATTAATTGTAAAAAATGGATGCCCAAAAGCGTCATTAGAACGAGGAAAATGAAGACAACTAGGAAATGAAAAAAAACGAGGAAATGAAGACATAAATACACAAAACCGGTGGCGCAAATCCCATTTCAAAGGCGCCCACAGTCTCAAATTTTCAAAAGAGAATTTACTCACTGTTGTGTCCCGAAACTTTTTACAAAATTATAATCCATTCACTACAATAGGATTATAGGATGTACAATTTTTTATTAAAAGATAAAATAATTTCTTTTGAATAATTTTTTAAATTTCTTTACATCATTGAAAAAACTAATTGAGATATTTAATTTGATGAAAAAAAATACACACGGAAGTACTTTATGTTAGACCAAAAAATTCCACCTCTTTTCGTGGTGAATTTAAAGTTAGATAGAGAGCCAGTTTATAACTCCAAAAGATCCGCAACCAACCAAGGGCGAACCCAAGGGGGGTCACGCGGGGGCACGTGCCCCCACTGACCCCCGCGCAAAACTCAAAAAAAAAAATTATTCATATTATATATTTAGCATAATTATGCAATATAACGCTATTTTTAACATACACACTCATATATATCTCAAAATAAAAATGTAGAATTAATTATGTGCTCATCTTCTGTTCTTTTTTTTATAAAATATATGCATTATAGTCCATAATAAATGTCTTAATTTAGCAAAATCGTTGATTAGAAAAAAAATTGCACGATTATAATTTATAAAGTGCTCCCATTGGGTTGAATTCCTGGGTCCGCCACTGCAACCAACGATCCCGAGCTATTGAATAACACACTCTGGGAATGGGAAAGACACTCCAATATATGCCACTTACGGCCCGTTTGGATGACGTATTGGTTTTGGAGGGATTAACACACTCTGGGAATGGGAAAGACACTCCTATATATGTCACTTACGGCCCGTTTGGATGGCGTATTGCTTTTGGAGGGGATTAAATAGTAAGAGAGGATAAAATAGGCGGGGTGATTAAATAAGAAGGATGGACCCACATTGATGTGATAGTTAAGAAGGGGGGTTAAATAATACATGGTTTGGATGAGGGATAAAAAAAAGGGGGATAAGGAGGATGGATCATGTTAAAAGACTTTCTTACCCTTGGTAATGCATATATTGAATTATGTATATATATAATTATTTAAAACCCAAAATTAATTAATTTCATGTAATATTAAGCATTTAAGTTATAATACTTAATTGTATTATTTATTTTATTAAAAAAACGAAAAATTATTTTTATTTGTAATTTCTAATATTTATTTTAAGTTAATACACAAATTATAATTTCAAATTCTAAAGTATGAATTTTTTTAAATTTTTTTGTATCAAATTAAAGATCTCTATCTGTAGTTTAATTTGGTGTAAACAAAAATAAAAAATTATATGCGGAAGTACGTTATTTTTTGATCTGAATGATATTGCAAAACAACTTAACGAGCCAACAATGTAAAATTCTAAAGTATAAATTTTTTAGATTTTCTTGTATCGAATTAAAGATCTCTATTAGTAGTTTAATTTGTTGCAAACAAAAATTAAAAATCATGCGTGGAAGTATTTTATTTTTTGATCTGAAGGAAATTGTATGGGGGTAGGGAGGTAAAATGGGGGATTAATCCACCCTGACTAAATATAGACACCCCTCCCCCTACTTATATTTAGTCATGGGGGTGCATGACTATTTAACCCATGGGCTATTTAGTCATGGGGCATTTTTTGTTGCCAAACAAGGTAATAAGGAGGGGAAGGGGTACTAATTAGGGGTACACACCGGCCCGGTAGCCGGCTCAATCTAGCCTGATATTTTTAGGGCTTGGGATAGATATTTAGGCCCATATGGCCGGGCTGAGTTATGATTTTAAACTCGTTTACTAAATGGGCTGGGTTTGGGAAATTTCCTTTGAGGCCCAGCCCGGCCCGGCCCAATTTACATAATATTTTATTTTAATACTATATATCGAGATTGATGAATGTTGGAGAGTTTCATTTTTTTGAGTACTTTAATTGCACTTTAATTTGTAGGTCTGTTTTTAATATTTTTGTAAGAACTTAGAACTTAGAGCATATTATTACGGTTGTGAATTGTAATTGTGATAATTATAGTTGATTAATTTATCATTGTGATACCATGCTTTAGAAGAAAAAAAATGGGCTTGTTGGACGGGCTTGGAAAATTAAAATTTTATTTGGGTTGGGCATCGACATATTAAATGAAGCCCGATTATAAATGGGCTGAGCTTGGAAATGCACAAATCTCGTTATTATCTACTATAAGTCCGGCCCGACCCGGCCCAGTGTATGTGCACCCCTAGTACTAATTAGCCCAACCCCCTCATCCCTCTTCCATATACATCATCCAAACATGCCCTTATTTTTGTTTACTTACTTCTTAAGCACAATGGGTGGAGGAGGTGGCCACTAGTTATGCCGCTTTGTTCACTCCACATCTCTAAATTTTTTTCCAAAAAGACTCTTTCTTCATCTTTCATCCCTCCAATCATTAATCACATTTTTCTCTCTACTCATACGCCTCGCTCCAATCATTATTCTCATTTCTCTTTCTATCTCTCTCCAATTATTACATATCTCTCTATTATTACTCTTTCCAAAATTCATCCAAACACTATCTCAAAATATTCTTCTCAAAACTCTCAATCAAACCCAGTGAACATCTTTTTCTGAGCGTAATTATAGGAACTCTAAACACGCAGATGCACCCGTGCGAGACAGTCACCGATAGATTTTTATGGCTAATGAATTACAGCTTGGCTCGCGGGAGGGTTAAGGCGAGAGACAATGTCTATCGTACACACTTCCCGAACTTGTGAGCTCCTGGACCCAAAGTCATATTTCTATTTTTTTAAACTTTTTTTTTAATCTTTTCAAACTTAATTTTGGTCAAAATTAAGTATTTTTCTGGTTGGTTTCGAAGAGATAACCGAAAAAGAGGAATAATGGTATACAAATTACTAGAAAGAATGTCACTGAGGATTAAAAGAAAAAAAGTGCGTGCTAGCTGAATTCTCAATAAGTAAGAAAACATAGCATCACTTTAATTTTTGTGTCTTAGGACGAGGTATTTGCAAAGAAAGTGGTTTTCGCACTCCCATTTCTAATAACCACATTTTATTTGTTTGTCTTTAGTATGTATAATTACGAAGGGAACCTTATCCTTAACTCTTTATATATTGTTTTACAAAATGACGGATTGTTATGTGTATATTTGAGAAACAAAATATAGGAGTGGAAAAATTAGTTCTATCGATCACAAAGTACATGAGAATCTAGATCCAAAAAAAAGTGCACGAGAATCACACAAGTAATGATAATCTAAGAAGAATAACATGGTTGTAGATGGCGGCCGTGGGTGGACTTAATTTTGGAAAATGCTTACAAATATATATGTCTTGTAAAGGATATGTAACTTTGAATCCATTCCATACGTGGGGGTCTTCGAGTGCCGAATAGTAGGTTTTCCATACATATCTCGAAAAGTGCAATAACTAACTTTTGACTTTTTGAGTTAATGGAATAGAGCCTAAGAATAACGTTGGTAAACTTGTTCTATACACATTTGCGGTTGAATTTGTACATATCAAGACATTTGTATTCGTAGCATGTCATAATTGCTTAGTTTTATCAAGAAAAAGTATGTGGCGGAAAAAAATTGGACAACTCAGATCCATAAAATGTGAATCTGAGCCATCCATTTCTGTTTCCTGAACATTTTGGAGGAGACATTTCTTGAATCCTACTACTTCTTTTCTTCCCCGCATGACTCTTTTGAACTCGCCCTCTCTCCATCTCATCATTTTTCTTCTCGTTTGACCTACTCTTCTGCCCTTCAAGTTCTACCAAAGTTACTTTAATACGCTTTGGCCTGTTTCTCTTATCGACCTTTTACTCAAAAAGTTTTAAAAGTCTATCCTCACAAAAAAGTTTCAAAAAACTCAAAAAATCATAATAAGATCAACAAATTTACTTTTGTCTACGGCTCATCCTAATTTCTAAAGCCTCCATCAAATATTTTGACTACACCCAGTGATCCAAATTGTTTATTTTATAAGTCTTATAACGAACTATGGTACTATGTAGTAAAAAATATTAACACTACCGAACATCGAAAAAAACTTAGCAAATTGGAAAAGTTGAATGGTCTTTGTAATTATAAGCTTACATCATATATCTATTTAATTTATGCAGTACGTTCATGTATTTACCCAAGTTTGGTCAAGTTAATTTCTTCACAAATATTTTAACGTCATACGAGATATGAATGATTCAATTTAGTGGTATGAGTGAAGCTGATAGAATTGGAAGACAATATGTTACTATATTAAAATACTATTCTTTTTTTTTTTTGAACTAGAAACTTATATTAATATATTGAAAAGGGCATTACAGGCCCGAAAATTCAAGGAAAAAAACACAAAAGGAAAAAATACAAAAGCCGAAAAAATGTACAACAACGACGATGGGAACCACCAATCCGCTCATATGTGACTGGAGGAAGATGACAGAATGGTATCAGCATCCGAAGCTCCACATCACCGCAGACGCAGCTGCCAAGCGCTAGCACCGCTGCTGCTGGGAAACCCAAAAATCCGGCACCCAGGCTCGGATCTGAGGGCCAGAGATCCCAAATCAGAGTTTTTATTTGTAAGATTCTTTATCAACTGAACCATTAGTTATACGATGAACGATTAATATTGAATGGCAGAGGCCTCTTTCCGGTTGAAGCCGCCCGGGTCCTAGTATTTTCCCTTTCAACTCTTGGCATTGGACTGTAATTTACATAGATCAACCTTCTAGGCTTTTGTCTTTTCACCTTTCCGAAGGGTCATTAAACCTAATCACAAAGAAGCCAAGTCAAAGTACGTAACAAATTTTCATCTTTTTACTACGGTTCTTCCAACTTTACCTCCATACTACAAAAGTAAAAAATTATAGGAACACAATTATTCAAACACAATCTCTTAACACATGCTTGTTACGTTGAGGGATTATGTTCGGTATTGTGTCAGAATGATTATATTCATGTCATATTTTTTTTCCAGTTGCCGGTTAATATCTTAAGAAATTATATATCCCTTTTACGGGAGGAATTTTTCAATGCCAAGTGGATATGGCTGACGTGGTACGCGTTCACGCATATCTGGCCGTCCAAAAATGCAATGGATGACCCAAATTGAAACACACTTTTCCTATTTTATTTTTAAAAAAAAATCATCAGACACTTTCACCCAGCCGTTCGTTGCATTTTTGGACGGTCAAATATACGCGAGCAGACATTGATTTTTTTTTCCCCCTTTCCGGAAACCACTGCGCTCAATCCATTCCTCCATAAAAACCTCTCCCCCCAAGGCCCCAACCACTTAAATACCCCATTTCCAAACACTTCCTAAACCTCCGTCTTATTCCAAAAAAAAAACACACTGTGTACACTATCTCTGTCTCTCTCTGTAGAGAAAGAAAGAAAGAAAGAAAGAAAGAAAAGAGTTCATTAAAAAAGGAAGAGAAAGCCGATGAGGACAAGCTGTAACGCCTGCAGGGTACTCCGGAAAGGATGCAGCGACGACTGCAGCCTCAGGCCATGCCTTCACTGGATCAAATCCTCTGAATCCCAATCCAACGCCACCATCTTCCTCGCCAAATTCTACGGCCGCGCTGGCCTCCTCAACCTCATCAATGCCGGCCCCGACCACCTCCGCCCCGGTTCGTATATACAAACACCAACCTTCCTCTCTACACATATACACGCATGCGTCCATTTATTGAGTCCAAATCTCCTGTACTAAAAAAGCTTATGCTAGTGGACGTCTGTTTTAGATCCAGCGACTGAGATTGCACAGAAACAGTGGTATATAGACAATTTTAGTCTCGTGACTTTGTTCCAATTGTTGGATTTAACTCAAAAAAATTAATTTAAGAAATTGTTTTAAAAAATATTTATTCATGTTAATTTGTACTCTCCTCATGTTTCGATCGTTTCTTATATCTTCTAGTATTTGTTATAAATCCGCAGCGATTTTTCGGTCACTGCTGTACGAGGCATGTGGAAGGATCATAAACCCGGTATCCGGCTCAGTCGGGTTGTTATGCTCCAGCAATTGGGACAAATGCCAAGCCGCCGTTGATTCAGTCCTCAACGGCTCGCCTCTCACGCAAGTCGATGAATCAACGGCGGCTCAGCCTATTATGCTTCTCAAGGGGTGCGACATACGCCACCTGAACAAGGACCCGAGTGAGGTCCACCGGACCCGGTTCAAGCGCTCGGGTGGGCGTCGCGGCCGCAGCAACAGCCGACTCGTGTCAGTCGACCAGCTGACGGCCGAGCCGACTCGGTTCTCGGTATCCGGGTGGGTGGGTAAGTACCTGGAGGAGAAGAATGGGGAGCCGAGTCATGACTCGTCCACCTTGTTCTCTGTTGAAACCGTCGAGGCTTCGCTGGCAAATCGGGTTGTGAAAGCAGAGAGCCAAGTTGAGGAGAGTGAGGTGGAATTGGAGCTTTGTTTGGGTTTGAATCCGGTGTTGCGCGAGCAGCTGCCTAAGATGGAGGAGGAGCAGCAGACTGTCATTGATCTCTCTGATGATGACGCATAAGATCAAGCTGTGGGTCCAACTGAACTTGTTTTGTGTTCTAGTAGGAGTATTTTCTGTTTAATCCTGTTTTTTCATTTCTTGTTTTTTTTTTTTTTTTTTTGGGGGGGTGGGGGTTGGGTTTTTGAAATAGTTTTGTGGGCGGGGTGTGTTCTGGATACATTCAGCAGAATAAAAGAGATGGTTCTCAGAGAGGATATACATACATGGTTGTGTTATAAGAGCAACCCCAACAAGCTCCTTAAATTGAGGTTGTAGCTATTTTAGGTAGGCAAAACACACAATAAGCACTCCAAGAGACTCCATAAAGAGCTCCCTAATTTGTTTCCATGAACAGTGCCTCCCTATAAGAGGTCTGATTTATTGAGGCACTATTTACTTCCTAAACATTTCTTTAGTATTTATTCTCTCTCCTCACTCTCTTTTTCTCTCCTTCTCTCTCCTCTCTCTCATTTCTTTAGTAATATTTTAGAAAGGAAAAAATAGTATTTTAATAGTGGAGAGGTAATATAGGTAGTATTGTTGGAGTGTTGAAAAAGACATGAGTGGATAAAGCACTGTGCACTAACATTTTTGGCTCAAGATTTGTTGAGGCTTGTTGGGGTTGCTCTAAAAAGATATGCTGTTTTGACTGACGTCATTAAATTATTTACTCCTAGGAGTTTTTTTTTTTGACTGTCATTGAATTGTGATTTGTGAGGTACATGAGTTCAAGTGATACTCTACTGTTTTTGACTTAGTTGGCATCATATACTCTCATGGAGTATATTTTAGAGGAATTAAAATCCATTCACTACAATTAATAATACTTACTTTCGTCTACATCGGAAGTTTAATTTGTATAACTCCACAAGTAGATCATCTATGAGAAGAATCAATTAAATTCACTTAACATCGCTAAATAAGATCGAAAACAATATTTTTAGAATAGGGGTGGGAACTTCCGACACGAATTAGTAGGTTGGGGTCGGCTATTTTTTACACGGAACACGAAAAACTAAACAGGTCGGTTTAAGGTTGAGAGAATTCTGACAAAAACACGAGATGACATGACACAAGCACGACACGACCCACGGTGAGAATTTATGAAATGGCACGATAACACGACACGAATCCAATGGTGATGTCCCTTAAGGGACAACATGTACTCGGCGATCAATGACCCAGATCTGTTTGGATCTAAACAGATTTGCATCGTCCATTACCAAACTAATTTGGGTCGTTGATCGCCGAGCACAGACGGCTCGGATGGGGTTAGCATGCATGCTGTCTCTCAAGGGATAGCACGCCCCTCCGGGTCCAACAAAAAGTTAGCGGGTTAGGATCGGTTATTTCTGACACAAAAGACGAATATCACATGAAAAGCTAAATAGGTCAAAGTTAGGATTGAAAGAATTTTGACATGAACACGAGATGACACGACACGATGCACACTCCTATTTACAATTGAACAATTTCAATAAATGTCTTGAACTTGCATAGATGAGCTACGATTTAAAGGCGCAACAATGCCAGCCCTGATTTTTCAGAGGCCGAAAGTGGAAATGAAAGTTGAGATTTTTTTTTGTTAGACTATTGTAAAAGTATGAGAGATTCCCAAATTCTTAAATTTTCAAAAGCCTAAAACAATGACACCTCGAGGTTTAACTAGAGTCGACTCTGCTAATGCAACGATAGAATGCGTAACAGGGTATACAAATATAAAGTGGAAGGTGGGGGAGTTATGATGATGAAGATAGGGCCGAAAACGGGATAGCAAGGAATCCAAATCTGTTGGGGTGCTAATTTGGAGGGGAGAGAAAAAGCCTGCTACTGCAAGTACACGTGAAGAGCATGCAGCGGGGGTGTGCATGTGGTGAGGTTTTTTTGGCAGCTGCTGTTCATGCAAAGGCCCTGTTTGTCTTTCGACTCTTTTTGGAGTTTCAGCTTGCATGCTTTGACGTTGGTGGACATGGGTGGTGTTAATGTACCACGAATTTCGGATGAGAGAGAGAGAGAGAGAGAGAGAGAGAGATGGATCAACTTTGGCTGTGGTGAGGGTCTTCCAAAGTACTGCAAAAAAGTACCATAGTCCCAACGAAATTGTGACCTAAAATTGGATTGAATCAAATACTGTATTTGAGATTTGGATTGATACCAACATGCTGGGCTCCTTACGGCCTAACTTATTTATGATTTTTTGGCGTGAAATTTCACGGAGGAATCGAAAGAGTATACTAAAATTGTACAAAAAAAATACTACTAATACAAGACGACGAAAAAGACGTAAGCGTAACAGATGACATGATATTATGAATATTCTAGTCTACCAATTAGTTGTAAAATTAAATACTACTATTATTTAAATTTTCTTTTGCGTTTCTTACTCATTAAAATGTCCAAAGGTAAAAAACTAGTACTAATGTTGTTGAATTGGTTCGGCTATATTTTTGCACAATTTTATATCTACATTGTTGGATTAAACTCATCTAATTTGTTTTTGTGCAAATCAAATGGCTTTAATGAATTGGAAACAACAGGCCATCTTTGGTGTCTTCAGATGGAGAAAATTTTGGGTGCAAATAGGGTATGGGTGACGTGGTGCCCCCTCGGCATTGCCAATTCTTGGTACAGCTTGGCCTCCAGCCCTCCTTAGGCTTATTTTGGCCTAAAAAGTTAAGTATACTTTTTATTTTTTTGAGTTTTCAAAAGTCATTTGTTTTTTGCTCTTAAGTAACTTCTATAACTTTTTAGGCCAAAATAAGTCAAAAATTATTTCATTTTCCCCAATTTTTTAGGCCAAAATAAGCCTTAATCATATTTAGGAAAATATGAATGTATTAATGACACCACATTAGCACGCCACGCCGCAACTGTTTCATGCATAAAATCCGCTCTCCTTTTTTTACAAGCTTCTCTGTTCCTTGTTTATAAAAGTGGCACAAGCCCACCACACGCCAAATACTTAATTATTAGATTAAAAAACATAAATCAACTACGTTATCAATGACTCAATGGAAGTTCATTGTTCTTGGACCTCCTTACTCAGAGCAGATATTATATTTGTCCCTTTTTTGTGGTCCAGCTAATTAGTTTAAAATTAACTAAAAACAAAATATGCCTAGGGAAGCTGTATCCATGATGAATAAAATATCTCGTTTATTAATGGGTTTTTTTTTTTTTTATATTCCCTGTTGTTATGGAGATGGAATACAATTTGGGTTTTGCTCATTTTTTTTTTTTTACTCATCAGAGGTGAATTCATGACATCAATTATAGGTCTATATTTGGTGTGTGGAGCCCTATGATATTCTATTTAATTTAAACCCAAGACATGATTGACCCATAAATGTGAACACAGCAGATGCCTTAATCCTTATGGTAATACTAGTTTAACGGCTTCGTGCGTTGCACGAGTGTGATGCCGGTGTGTATTTTGGTTTACAAACTCTAGGGACTCAAATGCGTAAGCAACAAATTCTAGGGACTCAAATCCATAAAGCAACAACCTCCAGGGACTCAAATGCGTAATTTAGCCATACATAGCCAAAAGACCAAAAGGGCATAGGATTGTGGCAGAATTACAAGAAAACCAATGAGGCAATTTCCAATTGGAGGGCAAAATTAGCAAAAAGTGGCAATTGACCAAACACCAAATTGGAATGACCTCTCTTTTATAAGCCTCCGGTTTTGGAGATTGCAAAATAAAATCATATAGAAGGTCCAAAAAGAAGTTTCCATAGTGTCACCTCATCTCATTTAAGAAATACATGGACATCATTTTCTTCAACAGTTAACAAATTCACCTCACCAAGGGCGTGTAGCCCAACAGTTATTTCCTGATTCTTCCACAAGCGAGACCAGAGTTCGAGCCTCGGTAGAGGCGTTTGAGGTTTAGGGCTATGGATAGCTTTCAGACCCCCTCTGAACCAAATAGCAAAAAAAAAAAAAAAAGCAAATTCACTTCATCCGGTTTTCCGATCGAATCATGAAAACAGCAGAAAAATATGAGTTACAACTAGTCTAGTGGCCACAGCTCGAACCTCCTCAAGAAGTTCACATATTTAAAACCTTATCCACGGAGAGGTTTCTTTGGGTTCTCTCTTTAATTTGTACAAATACTAGTGAATAACCCGTGTCTGAAGGCACTCACCGAACGAAATTTGATAGTTAATGAATTGTGTGTACTAAAAGCATACAAATATTGTTTGTTTAAAGAACTTTTCCGCCTTAAGTAAATTTGTTTCACAGTTTTGTTATCAATTAACACTGTTGGAAGCAGGTGATCACTAAAACAATTTAAATGCAATTAATTCCTTGTTTTAGCTTTAACTATTTTATTTACATGAATAAATGGACTAGTGGAGACGGAACAACCCCTAAATTTTTAATTCACTTCACGCGTTATTTTTAACTCCAACAATAGGTTTATTTGATGGTAGTTTTGACTTCTCAATCTTACATTTATTCAACTGGGTATGTGCCTGCCACACGCCAAGGGTTTAAAATATGAGGAGCAGTAGAATACATGGAATATTTTCTCGAAATGGTTCAAAACTACGTGAACTTGAATTATTAATTTCTCTTTCTTAGATCATTCCAGGAAAAGTTTTCAAGGATCTTAACATTTTCGTTAAAATATTAGATTAACCAACGATGTAGCACGACTGAGCCCCACTCTTTAATTACTTATCTGTGATAAGGTTTTGTCATTGTTCTTTGATATTGAGGGACAGATTAATGGTTAACTATATTTCGCTTTATATATTTTTTTTTATAGAAAATATTCATAGAATTTCGTCCCTTTTTCCCCCCATATGTACAAGAAATCTATTTAGGCCCAATTTCTCACTTGATTTTATCAGATTTTCATAAAATCAACACTAGATTTTATCAAGTGAAAAAATCTGAGATTTTATCAACTTTCTTCCTCGCTTGATAAAATCAATGTCAAATCTTGATAAAATTCAGATTTTATCAAGTGGAAAACTCACCCTTACTATTCTAATCTAATCTGAAGGAGTAGGGGATCAGACCCTACTACTTAATTCAAGTATTCATTTTAATTGGTTTTCCTATTTTTTAATCTGTAATTGGTACTGCTTTCACAAACAAAAAGGAAAAACACCTACGGGCTAAATTCCAGAAAATTAAGTAGAAAACTATAGGAATATCATATTTTCATGCGAATATGTATTTGTCCTCTCTCCGTTTAAACTTTCGTGCATTGTGTTTTTTATTCTTCATTCTATGGAAGTTGAGGTTCTTTCCAAACAGTTGATTATTCAAAGGGTGTTTGTTTATGAGATGACCCTATTTGAAATGATCACAAATAGCTTGAAATTTTTAGACATAGTGAATTGAACGAACCAAACAGTAATTTGTTCAAACTTGATTTGAAGGCTTAACATTTTTAAAAACCATCACCTTTGGCAAAAAAACTTCGTGTCTGAAACTTATGAGAAAATATTTCTATCATAATATGTAACAAATCAATCACAAACGAGCTTTTAACGAGCGAACACGAACTCAAACCAAAGCCATTTGGTTTGTTTATTAGCCCCACTTATCTCCCTCCCCGTTAAAATTCAATTGGTCGTAACATATAACTGGACGTAGCAATCGGGAATTTCTAGATTCATTGCTATAAGACGTCCCTACAACTCCAAGGAAATGATGAGAGTGCGAGGTCAAAAAGTTAGGGCGGCCTTGAGGCTTGAGCCACCGACAAGTGTCCACAATATCCACCAACTAGGCTTTCCATTTGAGCACTACTGCATACACATAAAACATACCCAGAATTTAGTGTCTCAATTCTGGGTCAATTCTGTGTCCCTTTTCAGATTACATAGCATTTCTGTTTCCATTTGCATATCTTACATGAATTTTTTCAGCAAACATATCTGACATTATGTGTATCATTTTGTTTTTGCCGTGTTTTCTCCGAGTGCAAATTTGTTCACCCTCACCCAATAAGGGTGAACAAAACTCTCACTCCGATTGGTTAAAATAGCGTTGTAACGCCCCGCGTACGTTAATAAATAAATTTGACAATTTATTTAAATAGAAAAAAAAGCTTTCAGCAGGTAAAGCATGGTCCCACCACTTCGTACCCATCTAGCTGCTCTATCGCCTTAAATTCAGCAGGCGGATCTTCATCTCCTTCTGTAACTGGCGTTGGGGACACCAGGGCCACAAAAGTAGCACTGTGAGTGGTAAAATTACACTCAGTAGGGCACCCTAAGCCACCCATTTACTAAAGATACTTGCAGCAAATACGCACATATAGAAATTTTATATCGTATGAAATACTCAAATTTTCACGTAAGTCTTCAACACATTGGATTCACAAGATTTATTATTCTCATATCCACTTCCAACAAATATTTCTCATCGCTGGCTTCCATCCATAGTATATCTCAGGTGCCCAATCACACAGCAAAACTACATTGAGTATGTTGCACATGGCTTACGACTGGTCACAACATTAGCATCAATTTCTATTCAGCTCCCACCCACAGTATACCTCAGGTGCTCGATCACACAGTAAAGCCACCTCGGAGTATACTGTGTATGGCTCACGATTGATCACACATCGATCAATCTCTATCTGGCATCGATTCCCACTCATAGTATACATCCGGCGCCCGATCACACAGCAAAGCTACCTAAAAGTATAAATTGCGCATGGCTCAAGACCCATACCGGACACGTCCCAACCCCAAACTTCGCGATTAGATTTGTTCATCCTTATACATTAAATGATTCAATCAAAATATACTTAATAATTGGATTCATGCATCACGTGGGTCATTATTCACACAAGTCAAACACAACAAATAAATAAAGGGCAATAACATCTGAAACTTTAATAAAGCACAAAAATGACTAACTTATTCGATTTGCTAAAACTAGCAATTTAACTCCAAAAATTATGAAACTTGACATAGTTAATATTTATCAAATTTGGAACAAAGTCTATGTTTTGTGAAAATGATAATTTTAACCTTAAGAAGGGTCATTGTAGGGTTTTAGTCAGGGTACTAATCTGTCCCGAAATCATACAACACAGTCAACTTCGAAAAATCAAAACTAATTCTACAGACCTCGGATTGAGACGAGTTCCATATGGACTCCACTTAATTTTTCGATATCTACAACTTTTATATTTTACATTTTCCCTTAATCTGAACAGAAATAGCCGAAAAATAACAGAACCGAAACTGAGCGCATCACTACCGATTTTTCCAATGTCCTCACTTGTTTACTACTACTACCCATCCGATCGCGATCCGATTTCAAGTAACATAATTACTGTATAAACATGTACACACAAACCATAAAATAAACAGTATTCTAAAGTAATGGTTAGGTTTAAGAATGTCCTACCTTTCTTCCGATAATTTAGCGAGTAACGGAAGTTTATAAGTGATTCAAACGTCACTGAGAAAAGGAAATTATGCGAGAGATATTGGAGTAAATTTACATATGATAATTTAAGAGAGAATGTAAGGGAGAGATTAACATGAGAGAGATAGAAACCTGATGAGAGGAGAAGAGAGTGCGGTATAAAACAATTGAGAGAATGAGATGGTGATTAATATAGAGAGAGATAAGAGAGAGTTTGATAATGAGTAAATAAGTGGAGTAGATAGAGATAGGGAGAGGGACAGATTTGTGGGCAAGTGGAGAGTTATTATGAGAGTGGAGAACAAGTATGGTTTATCAAATTAAACACAATTAAATACAGTACAAACATATCTCCATATCTATAATATATAGTTATCCACTAGCTAAGGAAATTTAAATTAAAATCTTTTGTTTCGCAAATTAAAATTATTAAAATAATTAATAAAAATCGGGTCTTTACAAGCTTGGGGTTCACGTAATCAATACACTTTTTTGGTAAGTATGATATCACTTTGTGACGGGATCCACACCATTTGTGGTGGACCCCATACCATTTTAACCAATCAGAGTAAGGGTTTTGTTCACCCTCATTGGGTGAGGGTGAACAAATTTCCGTGAGGGTGAACAAATTTCCGTGTTTTCTCCTTGTCGGTGTGCATTAGGCCTTTTTCCCATAGTAATAGCTGCACCCAGTGAATTGTTACTTTGTTATTATTAATGAATTTCTTACCCTTCAAAAAAAATTAAGCAACATAAACATATTTCCATTATGTCATGGCCATTAGCGATCAGCGCAATTTTAAACTAAATTATTGACTAGATACTGCTTTAATACACGAGAGATTATCCAGCTAAAGGGTGCCCTTGAACCGTTCCGGCAATCCTCATCAGAAATAGAAAAAAGCATGTGCGGCCTCAAAAAATTTATAGCTAATTTTTTGGCCCAGCAATTAACAATGAATTTTTAAAGGCCACACATGCTCATTTTCACTATTTTCTGAATGGGAAAAAAAATTGAGAAAGAATAAAAAAATAATTTGGCTCAATTAAATATACTATATCGTAGTGAATTTATATGAAGTTGTGTTCAGTGGTGAAATCTGGGATAGGGGCACATACTGTTCATGGCCCATGAGGGCATGACGTAGGAGCTCATGGGCTACTGTGTAGAACATTATCCATTCGATGTAGCGGCTCATTGGATCTTTTTGGATCCTTTATGACTTCTGAAAGCCCATTATTACCGTCGCACTATAGGCCCGGTTCAGTTACACGTAAATGATAGGCCCCGTTCAGGTAGACGGTTCAATTAAGGTATCTTTTTAATTTTTCTTGTGTTATCAATATCTCGATCTCGGTAGATTGACACTACGATATTTCTTTCGAGGGAAATGATTTTTGCACTCCTGATTTTGATAATCACACTTTAATATTTTCTTTTACTATTAATGTTATGTGTATTTTGAAAACTAAAAAACAAATATTGGAGTGTAGTTATCAAGAAGTGAGGTGTCAAACCCAATTACCTATTTTGAGGAAAAGATTAATGATTGTCCCCTCAACGGAACAGAGAAGAATTCCAGAGAGGGAAAGATAAAAGGGACTAGCAAAATTGTAATTTTGGACTGTTCACTTGTTAGTTTACCTTAACTTTGGTGCACATGCTCTAAGAGCAATATCAACAGCTTGGGCAAAATTTTTGCTAAAAATATTGGTGAAGAGTGCATATTCAACTCACATCTCTCTCAACACTCCAACAATACACTCTATTTTACCTATACTCTATTAAAATACTTATTTTTTTCTTTTTGAAATATTACAACACAATTCTGAGAGGGAGAGGAAATAGAGAGAATAAAAAGCAATATTTAAATCATTACCAGGTGAATAGTGCTTAGGTAGGAGTAGCAACATTGGGAGACTTTACCAAAGGCTTAAGAGAGGTAGTTGCAGGCCATATTTTCTCATTTTGGGTAGGTAAAATAGCTTAAATGCCCTTATGGCTAAGCTGGTGTTGTTGCTCTAAGATTGCTATTCCACATGCCCCATCCAAATCCTGCAAATATTTGTCCCCAGTGCAGCCCAAATCTCCATGTTCTCGTTAATCCCCTGCTTCCATCTTTCCACCAAACAATCCCACCAACTTACGATCTAGGGGGAATGAAAATAATTTTCACAGGGACTTCACTTTTTGGACAGATAACCGTCTACGATCTATAAACTGTGTGCATAGATAGCACTGTGGGGCCCACTTTGGGGTCCTACGTGAACAATCCCTTCCGTTCATTAATTTAAAATATGTTTCCGAGTGAACTCGTGAAAATCAGCTAAATCGGATTACTTTAAGTGCTTGATCTTAGATTTCCATTTTTGACAAAGTGTTTAGAGTTATTAAAAATTGAAAGATTGGGTCAAGTTGTTTGATGAAGCTGATTTTTTCGTAGGCCACTCGAAAACATATTTTAAAAGTAATGAACGGATTGGTTTGTTTGTGTGGGATCTGTAACACACAAATTCGCGTCCTGCAATAAAGACAAGAAAAAGATGCACAAAATAATAATTTTATTATTTGATTTAAAGAAAGGGTACAATCTCTAAACAAAAGAAAAATCCTCTGATTCGATCTCCGGTACGTTTCAACGGCTTGAGTGCTTGTTGTTGAATCGCACAAATGTTAACTTCTCTTTGAATCTTCGGGTTGAATGAACTGAAGAACAAAGTTTGAGGATGACTTTGACTTGTAGGATGATTTGTTGGATGATGAACTTGTGAAGAAATCGACACGTTCTTGGTGCTTGATGATTCTCTGCAAGTTGCTGTTTGTTTGAAGATGGCTTTGATTTGTTGATGATGAACTTGTGAAGAAATCGGCACGTTGTTCTTGGTGCTTGATGATTCTTTGCAAGTTGCTGAGGATTTGCTTGAGAGCTCTGGTTGAATGCCAAGCAAAGGGTGAAAAGTTCTTTCTCTTCTTTCTATGAGCCTCTATTTATAGGCTCAAGGAGAGAGGTTTAAATTTGGTAATTTGTGATTGATTACAAATCAAGATAATTTGATTCTCAATCAGGGTAACTTTGATTATCAATCAAGAAGATTGATTTGATCCCATTTCCTAAAAGAAGATTTTGACTTCTTTTATTATTATTATTATTATTTTTTTAGAAAATTATATTAACCCGAAAAGATAAATAATATATTTATTATTTAACTTTCTTATAGGGTTATCTTGAAGAGGCCCGCATGTTTGGGCCAGGCCAATTTCTTGACTTATTTGCAAGTTAATTTCGGCCCAACGTATTTTCTTGGTCTTCCACGAATATCAAACGGACTAAGCCCATAAATTTGACGGACCCAATTATTCATTTGAAAGTGTTGACCAAGGTTTGATTTTTAATTAATCAAGATTATTTATTCACCCCAATTAATCGGACGGTGATTAAGTCGTGCCGAAATTTTAGTGTCTACAGGATTTCAAAGTGGAGCCCATGGAGCGACCTGTGTAGACAGATATGTGTGCGTAAACAGTTTCCTATCGAAAAAGTGATGCCCTCGTTAACGATTGGACTCAGTTACTTACAATCAAATAGTTGATGGACTAAATTGATGGTTTCAATAGAGTAGGGAGAAAGTAGAAAAAATGTGAATAATTCAGGTACAAAAGAAAAATAAACTCCTTAATTGAACAACATTTTGAGGAAAAAATGCTACTGTACTTTTTGGGTAACATGCTGCGCCTGCACTAGAATACAAAAAGAGTACATAAATTGTACATGGAAATCAGGCGTTTCAGTTTCCTTCAATGGGCAGGGCAATAATGCTACCTATAATTGCAATTTGCAATCACACCCAGCATTACTTGTGAGATGTGACCCTACATAACTGTATACATGACACTTATAATGACACTCGCATCAGTAATATAGTCTGTCTGCACCCCAAAACTCAATGAGAGTATGTAAGTCTTTGTTTAAAGGTGCGTGGGTGTTCCGGTAAGATAGCTTTTTGGCTTTTCACGATTTTTTATGTAATGTATTGTGAGAGAGTAATTGTCTCGATTTTAGGAATATACTGGTTTTTTGACTTTTTTTAGTTAGCGGAGTATGGCCTTAGTGTTTTTCATGTA
This sequence comes from Gaultheria prostrata, assembly GCA_036023075.1. Classification (NCBI taxonomy): domain Eukaryota; kingdom Viridiplantae; phylum Streptophyta; class Magnoliopsida; order Ericales; family Ericaceae; genus Gaultheria; species Gaultheria prostrata. Next base: position 32,032 of record JAXBDA010000321.1, on the reverse strand, counting down.
AAAGGAGACCATAGTTAAAGTGAATCTTAAGCCTATATTTGGGGTTTTTTTTTTTGAGAAAATTTGGTCATGTGTCATTCTTTATGCGTGCATTGATCCGTCATTTATTCTAGTTGTAACACCCCAAATTTCGAAAGCATTAATTATACCCCATTAAGATACTTTCTTGTGGCATCGAATAGTCCAATATGGTTCGGAATGAAAATGCACAATTTAAGAGAGAAAGAGAGGAGAGTATTACCCCGTCACGCCACACAATTATTTGTTGGGGGATTCTACCAAACTTACGTCGTTAGCTATTGTCCCACTGTGCATGGGTAGTGTTAGCAGAATATTTATTTTAGCCCCAATAGAAAGGGAGAGAGAGAAAGACAGGTCAACAAATGGGACGAAGAGTCATTTTCAATGCCCATGAATTTCACAAACGTTCAAACTCGTGAGTTTCTTTCTTCTCTGCAAAGTTGGATATTTGCAATACAAGCATGGATGAGTCCTCCACATCATTGTCCGTCCAATCCAACCCCATCACTTCTTCTTCCTATTTCTCCAGTGAAAACTATCTCCAAATGCTGCCTTTTGCATCTTTTCACAAACATCCTCATTTACCCGGTGGCCGTATTTGATTGGAGGACTAGCTTTGGCACTTTGGAGCCATTTTTTTGAGGGAGTGGATCGGATCAGATTGAATTGGATAACACTCTACTGACGGTTCGATTGTTATCATAAGAAAGGGACTAACCGATTGTTTCAATTAAAGGTTGGACTCTTCAAACATGCTATAAAACATGCCCTTAATCTTACCTCAAAAGTCGAAATAATCTCTTCCTATTTTCTTCAAGAGTAAAAACATTGTCGTACAGAGTCACGCGTGTTCTAATGTTTGAAACCCAAGCTCATTTTTTTGCTTACTTCCACATTATAATCCAACTAAAATTTTATAGATGGCCCATGACACATGATTATAAATTTGGTAGGTCAACCTTTGCTAATTGTTGAATAACACAAGAGAACTGCGAGATGATAGTATATTTTTGTCGATTGTGTGTCGGTAAAAAACCTAATCAGTATATGAATTATTATTTTCACCATTAAATTGACTAGTGTAATGGCCATCATTTAACAAAGATTAAAAGTATGTCAATTACAATGGGGCTGTTGATATCAGCATCTCCCACGAAGAAGACCTATCCATCCATCTTGCTCTCCTACAAACAGATTTACCCATATCATGTTTGTTACGTACCGGCAACTTCGTCTGATCTTAATTGTGGGTCTTTTCTAGCTGGACTGTTCTAATAGTTTGTCTAAGAAAAAAGTCAATTTGTGACTTCTTTCTTTTTCCCAATCTATCCTTCTAAATCCTATTTCTAATGATAATGGAAAAATTAAAAAAAAAAAGCCTAAAGAAGTAATTTGATTTTTTATAGAAAAAAATCATCTTTTGATTAAGATTTGAATTATTCAATTATATAGAGAAAACATTCTTTACACCGGCGGTGTAACCTAAAATTTCCTCCAAATCGATTGTATAGTGCCATGTGCCCATGTTCTATCTTTTGGGACCACTGTTTGGACACATGATGCAAATAATAGATTTGGAGGAAATTTTGGAAAAGTACTCAAGAAAATTTCAACTCCGAAAAAGTACTCAAGAAACAAGTGTAAGATCCTCTTTTCACAGAGGAAATCATGTGTAACAAGACCTTTAATAATTTCAATGTCTAAAGATATTATTGCTCAACCACAACACATGAAGAGGAACATTTTTGTGAGATTGAGAAAGAGGAGGGACCTCAAACAAAAGTTTTGAACTTTTAGGCAAGTATAATAAAACAAGTGACAGTCCAACAAAACTAGATACCGAGAGGGTAGCATCCGACGTTGTGTCCTTTTGGTATATTTTTTTGGTCATGCAGAAGTGTATTGGACGGTCCGGAGTAAAACACTCTCTCATTTGATCCATTCACTCTCTCTCTTCTTCCTCTCTCCTGTTTTTCTCTCCAAATCTGAATCGTCCAACACATTTTGAACGGTCGGAATATACTAAGGGACATCACGTGATACCTTATTTGTACACAAAAGTTTCTCCTCGAACTCGAACAAAAGGGTCTGTTCTTTCCATTAATTGGCGAAAAAACTGTGGACAATTTGATCGAAGGGAAGACTATTCATTCTCATCTTCAGCAAAATGAGGCCCACTAGAAATCCATTCGATTGGAAAGGCAGCCAATCACACTTGAATATTTAGGATGATCTTTCCAAGCCCAACCAATAGGATAACAGATAACAAGGTGGGTCCCAATAGTTCCATCCTCTGCAGAAAGTTCCCAAAAAGTGCATCCAACTGGCGCAATCACGCTCCAATTAGACTGTAAAAGTGCACCAAGTGGGTCCAATCGACCCCAAAAGAATTGTTAATTTCACTTTCACACCCTCCAGTCTTTACATAAACTGCAACACCCAACAATTCTTTCCAAACCATTTGCCCAAATTCGCTTTTCTTGATTTGGGTTTGATAAAAAAAAAGTCTTCAATTTTGTTGATGGTTTCCAAAACAAAGCAAGCCAACGCCGTCGGCGGCAAAACAGCCAGAGCCTGCGACGGTTGCGTGTGCAACCGTGCTCGTTGGTTCTGCGCTGCCGACGATGCTTTCTTGTGTCAATCTTGTGACCTTTCCATACACTTGGCAAACCCGTTGGCCCGTAGGCATGAAAGGGTTCTCCTCAAAACGTCGTCACTAAAGCCATCACACGAGTCAACTGGTGAACCCTCTTGGCACAGAGGGTTCACTAAACGGACTCGAACACCAAGAAATGGAAAAAAATCCATTCGCAAACGTAAAAATCCCGAAAGGGCAACGCATAATTTGGATACTCTCGTGCCGGATTCAAGCAGCGAGCAGATTTCAAATGAAGAGAACGAAGAACAAAGTTCTTCTTATCGGGTACCGATATCCGATCAATTCGTCGACAATTCAAGTGAAATTGGGCATGGTGGGAGTGGTTTAAGCGGGTTTTTCCTTCCTTCTGAAATCGAATTATCTGAATTTGCAGCCGATGTGGAGAGCTTACTCGGAAAAGGGTTCGAAGAGGAGTCATTCGATATGGAAGCACTTGGAATCTTTGATTGGGAAAAGAAGGATTCAAGAATCAAAGTAGAGAATGAAGAAGAGATGAATTCTATCATCATGGGTAATTACGTCGATACGGAGGTCGATATGAAGAAAGAATTACCGTTTGAATTCAATTTTGATTTCGACGAGGAAGGTGGAGATGGAAGGAGAGTCATGGAGGAGAGTGAAGAAGGTAAAACAGGAGAAGTGATGAGGAGGATGAAGAAGGAGAAGGTATTGTTGTTGAGCCTTGATTATGAAGGAATTATTGCTGCGTGGGCTGACCAGAAGTCGCCGTGGACTACCGGCTATCGACCGGAGCTCCAGCCTAGCGAGTGTTGGCCTGACTGCTTGGTATGTTTTCCTTTCCCATGCCCCTTTTGGTTCCATAATTGCTCAAGTCGTATTCTAAGATGCTAGATGGGTCAATAGGGGTGTAAATGAGCCGAGCTTTGTAGAGTTTGAGCTCGGCGCATTCGTTTGGAAACGAGCCGAGCCAATATAATTTGTTCATTCGTAAACGAGCCGAGTTAGTATAATTTACTTAACGAGCTTTCTTAAATAAGCCGAGCCTATAAAAACGAGCCGAGCAGAGCTTTACCGAGCTCGTTTCCTAAACGAGCCTAAAACTCAATCTAAAGCTTGACTCGATTACTAAACGAGCAAAGCCGAGCTAAGCCACGAGTTGTTGTTTGCAACTCGGTTCATTTACAGCCTTATTTAATACGTATGTTAGTACGATTGGATTCATTAATGCTTGTGTATAAACCTGAACCCTAAATCTCAAATTAAAATCTGGATATGTAAACAATCTAAACTAAGTACACTTTCTACATTGGATTAGTACTATGTAAATCTTGCATTACTGAAGCACAATTAAGGAATGGATAGTGAAAGAACAACTATTAGTAGTTGCACCTAATACCCCTTCTGGATATGAACAAATGGGCCATTGCCTCACCAAAACGGATCCGGGGTGTTGTGCAGTAAAACTACGTCGTTTTGCTCATTTTCTTAGTACACTCCAAAGCTTCCAAAACTACCACAAAGTGCTTAAACCCTAAACCCAACGTGCCTAAATCCAATATACCCTACCCCAAAGAGCCTAAATCCCCTAAAATTGATCCCCAAAATTAACTCTGTAAACAAGACACTTGGAAGCTGATGTATCAAAATAATGAGCAAAACGATGTAGTTTGCCGCACAACACCTCCCCGGATTCCACCAAAACATGGTATCAATCATGTAATAAACGTCGTCTCTACAACATCCTTCTAGTGCAGAATTGGGATAAATACATACGAAAAAATCAACATTTCAATATTGACGTAGACTTACGTTTATGCAAAATTTTCAGGGGAGTTGCGGAACAATCCACAATCCATATGGAGATATAGGAGCAATTGCTGGACGCAGAGCAATGGGAGACGGAGGAAGAGAAGCAAGAGTATCGAGGTACAGAGAAAAACGACGTAATAGGTTGTTCTCAAAGAAGATAAGATACGAGGTTCGGAAACTGAATGCAGAGAAGAGGCCCCGAATGAAAGGAAGATTCGTCAAGAGGGCTGATTTTGCAACCTATTGAATCAAACTCGGGAGCCTCGTCACAAAATCCTTTAAATTGTCCTACGCTCACGCTCTCAATACTCTCGCTCCTAATCTTCGCTCTCGCGGGTTTTAGTAGTTTAATTGAGATGTGATTCAAAGATCACACTCGCACTCCCACTCCTACTTGCGCATGCACACGCGAATTATGTTGACTTATCTGGGGAGTACCTAACTAATAAGGAAAATGCCAAGGATATAAATATTTTACTGGCAAAATTCACGTAGAATGATGTTGGTTTCACTCTTTTGGTAGTTGTAGTTATGCTTCTTGTTGTAACTTGTAACCCTAATAATAGGTTTTTCTTTTTTTCTGCCGCTGAATTTCTGTGAAGTAGCTACATCATTCTGTTTGAAACTCTACATGAAATATTCAGTTTGTACGATAAAAATCTTTAGAAAAAATCTTTTTAAGGGTGTGTTATACGATAAAAATCATCGAAAGTGGGTAAATGTTTTCGTAAGAGGGTTGTTAGGTAGAGACCGAAAAATGGCATATTTGGTTAAGGGAAAAAAGCGTTAAAGGAAAAAATGCGAGATCAGAATCAGACGAGCATGAAAGAACAGGTTTCTCCTCGGTTTCCAAAGTCCGTTGTTATAGATAGTCAAATTCCAACAGCATCAGAAAAATAACTTATTGTTTCCAACAGTATCAGAAAAAAAACTGGTAACATAATTTCAGTTCTGCCTCTAATAGGCAGCAAAAGAATGAAAGAAAAAGGGACCAAGTAAATCGGCACAAGCCGTGTAATAAACTTAAATTATGCAAATTAACTAGGACAAGTTACGATTGAAATTGGACTAGAACAACCACCAGTAAAACAATGAAATCATGGCCCTGCATTTTCCTTCAAGGCCTTTGAGATGGCTCGAATGGTGGAAGGTGTAGTTCGGCAACAGCCGCCTATGAGTTTAGCTCCTGCGTCACGCCATCTTGTTGCAAACAACTTGAACTTTTCATCATCAAAGCATTTTGATGGCTGTCAAAGCAGGACCGGTGCTCGATTAAAAATATTACTGGTATAAATATCCATCGGATTTCATATCCCATGAAAAAACAAGAAATGGAAACAAGATGACTCACCAGCCATCTCTTAGCTCTGCCATCCCATACTTCGCCGCTATTTGGATATACAACTATTATCTTGTCGGTTAACTAGAAACAATAAAATGCAGTTTTAGATCAATCCAACAGAGTACTTTATCAGATTTTAAAAAATAAACACGAATATCTTGACAAATTATTAGTACCTCTTTAAATTTCTGAACAAGACCTTGTACAAAATGGGGAGGAGCACAATTTATTCCAACCGCTGAAATTTTGTTACTGCTATTAATGATATCAAGGCACTCCTTAAAGCTCTCTCCTGAGGGTGCATTCTCACCATCTACGGAGCTGAAACATATCCAAGAGGGAATCTGGATGTTTTCTTCTTCAAGCAATTCAACACAGGCCTGCATAAATGTATTTTTTCTGGAGAGTGAGGTAAAGTTAAATAATTCCTCCAATTTGTCATTGGAAAAACCCATAAAAAGTCTTGCTTGATTGGTCGCACTGAATACCGACAATGAGTGAATTAACCCTCCTTTGGCTACCGAAAAACTAAACGAAATTTGTACCTGATATTCACAATGTGAGTGGGTTACATATAAAATTCCACCAGGACCACATCCATTGTCAGTCTGAAGAATATTTTTCAGTATATTCTTTCAATATCCTGCTACTTTTCATGTGAGGATATATATTCACGCGTCATGTCAAACTAGTAGTGATCGAAATATAAATACTAAATCTTTCAAGATATTAGATATCCTATGTTTTGTGAGATATATTGCCAACAGCGTAATGTAATCCATCCACCAATTGCGAAATTCAAAAGTCAAAAAAGTTTTGAAGGGAAATCCAATCATACATTTAACGTATCCAATTGAACAGGCATATTCTTGATGGAAGAACATATATACCTGAGCTTCTAGTTTATTAGGAATGGTCTCAAAGGCAAGCAAATCTGGACCTGCTTCCACAAGAACTTGCAATCTTCGGCGATGAAAATCTTTCAGCTTCTCCACACCCACACTCGGTTCATAACATCCACTGCATGCGTTAATGGACAAAATCATTACTATTTACTAAGAACCAACGATCTTTTCTCACAATAACAATATCGCACCTGTTTCAGTGCACCCCTAGCAACATGATGGGTTGGAAATCATTAAGTGCAGAATTTTGAAGACATAATCATGCATCTAGATCTGCGTTGGGCCAGATCCTCAGTCCCTAAGAATGTCGATGACTAGGGTTAACTTCTTAACTAGGGGTCAAAGCTCGTTCGATTATCTATTACTCAAACAAATAAGTTTAGACACATTTTTGAAATTCGTTAACTTTTCAAATAAAGCTTCAACCACCAACTATTGCTCTTAAGAATGTTCAAGTTTTTTATGATAAACTAGTACACTATAGATTCTTGGGATATGGGAAGTTCTAGGGCACCTGTACTCGGAACCATCAGCAAGATAAGCACCATAGCTCCCAATGGAGGCTGCAACCAAGGCCCTGTTATAGCTATGTCCAGATATTCTTTTCTTGGCATCCCAAAACTTATCGCGTGCTTGAACAGCCAATTCGACACTCTTTTTCAGTAACGACTCCCCTTCTTCAATCGACAATCCTTTGGACTGAAATCCTGGAAGGGAAGCCTACAAACACATAAATTGTGAAGTATTGTTACTTCAAACTTTCATGGCAATATGGCTACGAATTACTTTTGGCAAAAGACCATCAACCATAAACAAGTGCAATCCTTCTGTTTGTCAATATTTCGAGGAAACATGACTGCGATTTTTGTGCTTTCTTTTTGACAAACAGAAGGGTGAAAAAGGAAGTTAAAAGAGAACAGAAGAACATAGGACATAACTTCAGGGCTACAAGGAATGAAGTGCAAACCTGATAAGATGAAGTTATCAGTATGTCTGCTCCAGCCTCCAAATATTCCATATGAACCTGAATAGTAAGTATAATTCAAACACCGTCAGATTCACAAACTTCCAAACTACACAACACAAACTATTGCATGGTGGTCTTTTTGATTCGCCTCCAGATATACACACACACACACACACGAAGGATCAAGTAAGGAATCTCTTACTTTGTTACGGTGTGGACCTCCACTCTTCCAGTCATGTTTTGATGACCCAAACCGTTCAATGGGTTTAAAACATGTTTTTATGGGTCCCCGATAGGAATTAGCAAAAAAAATGACCGTGACAGGCTTGATCCAACATTTTTTCATAAAACTATATATACACAGGTTTATGAAAAACTGCTTAGAGCCCTTCCCGGTCATTTTTTGGATAACTCAACTTTTTTTTTTTGGAACGGCAAAAGGGTGGCAAGGGGCGACCAGTGTAGCAACCTCAATGAGCGTGACCATTGGAGTTCTTGACCCGCTGTGGAATACCGGGTTGAGCCAGTCCGAGAGGATAGACCGTCACCACAGCACCACCTAGGCCACTAGTTGGCTAAAGGCCTTCCACGCAAATCTACACAAGTCCCAACAATGACATGGTGAGGGATTCGAACCTAAGAGGTCAAGCACGGAGAGAGAGTGAAATCTTATCCCACTCATTCCCGGTCATTTTTTGGATAACTCAACTTAGGCGCAACTCAATTAAGCCTAGACCAGTCCCACCATCCACAAATTACATGTCTTGTAACTTGAATGGCATACCAAAACCAAAATTAATCCATATTCCCAAAAGGGCAGCAAATGAAGAAGCACGAACCAAACATAATGAACATGCAATTCTTGTATGTATCTGAATAAAATGTATCAGAGATTGAAAGAGGGATACCAGTTTTATGAGATCAGGGTTGTGGATCAAACAAGCAGCACTCCAAAGGGAATCATTGAATTGAGCACCGTTTTTCTCAAGCTGCGTCGATAACCCTCCGTCTACCACAGCGCAACCCCCTGCCTTCTCTATCAGATCTTCAACCACTCCACCTTTCTTCTGAATCCCCATTGACGAGCTGTAATGAAAAAGTAATGGGAAACGGCAAGAACAGAGCAAGTTTTTAAGGGGTTTGGTATTGGATTCGCTTTGAAGGCGACGGGGACAAGACGATATTAAAGATTGTGTGTGTGTTGGTGTCGCAAAACTTTTTTATAGACAGTCTTCTACTGCGTGGGGCTATGGCAACCGAGAGGGTAGGTGCGGGTTTTGATCCATCCTACTTTTACCTTAAATGTGGCAAACTCTTCCTGCTCCGCTCCTGCCCCTATCCCGATCGAGTAATGAAAATTTACAATCATACCTTACTTTGTCCGGAAACGGGTTTACCTCATCCTATTCGTCTGGCCCAGCTTTTTTTTTTCTCCCTCAATTGTCCTACATATTTGGCCCTGAACAATCTCCATTCATAAGCATATGCCTACGCTAATCATCACAAGCTATTAAAGGGAAGGAATATGATGTATTAGGTTTCTCAAAATCTAAAATGAAAGATTTTCTTTATATATACTGTGATACTTTAAAAAATAAAGGAAAATATAAGAGTTACAATGTTATTTCATACGTATAAATATATACCAGGGTGGGGTACTACTACCTCTCACCCTACTATAACCCGGTCGGATTTTCATTCCCCCCCCCCCCAAAAAAAAAAAAATGGAAGGAAACCTTTCCCGTTAGGGGCAGGTGTGGGGTCACTGGGGCGGGTATGATTGTTATCCCTACGTGGGACTAGGCTTCAATTCAGTTTGGCTCGACTCGATTGGTAATCAAAATCATTTGTCTCGTAAGTTCTTTAGATTTTACAAGCCTTTTGTAAAAAATTAGTTCCGTTGGACATTAATATTTTATTATCAAAAATCCATATTAGTTTAGACCAAATGTAGGTCAAATACAATGTTTAGCTTTTATCATCTATTTTTTTCTTATTCTTTTTAATAACCTAACCGATATCTGATCGAACTAATTTTCTATATCCAAAAGTCTACGGTTCGGTTCTGAAGCAATCAAAAAATTACGGTTCGGTTTATCCACGGATTATTACATTCCACTAAATAAAAAAGAAATTCCACATTTGCTTAAAGAAAAGTGTTAACTCACTGCAACAATAACACTCATATGACTCCCAAGAGCTCTTATCGACGCTACAGTAACTACACTAACTCAACTCATAACAAAAAAGTGTCATGTGTTAAGCATATAAGATAAGAAAAGCTTGAGTTCATCTTTTCATGCTCAATCAATATGAAGTTTTCTACATCCCCGGAGATCGGCCTAACCCAAGTAAAGGCACATTTGGGCTGAGACTACTCTATTATCTTACATTCTTCACTCGCATTAGAGACAGACAAGCAAATTGCAATCTTGTACTCTGGTACACGGCACACTAACTTCATTCGCATTATAAATATATTTTTTATTTATTATCCACGGTTCTTTTATGAAAATCCATGGACCGAACCGCGAAGCACGGTTTTCTAATTTTTCAATCCGTGTCCAGACCATTAATCCACAGACCTAATCCAAAACCTACGGTTCGGTTCGGATTCGCGGGTTTTTATTGACAGCCCTATTCATTGTCTATTTTGTCTTTACCTTCGATAGAATAATCGATCTCCGGTCAAGCTAATTTTTCAAAACAGTGTACTCTATTGCTAAGCTTTACTACGTGAATGGTTTTTTATCACTGTTGTCTGCCTGAAGTAACGGCCTAAAACTTGACAAAACTCAAGGATAGGCGAGACCGGAGGGGAGCCTGGTAAAAAACAGTGACAATGTGAATGTGGACGGTATATGAAGAAGGTTCTGCCTTGGTTTTCATCTACTCCTTTTCTTACCTTGATTCTTATTGTGTAGTAAATTTCTAGGTTTATTACTGCTATTTCTTTCTTTTGTACAAGAAAGAAGCATACCCTATCCTAACCTAAGAGGTAGGGAATATGACCTTACGATGAGAATCAAAGACCAAACCCCTTTGCGGGCTCCGTAGCAAGAAACTAGACATTCTGTTAAAGAGAGTCCTTCACGTAAATTGCTTTGAATGAGGAAATCAATCATTTGTCCTTGGGGATCCGACATTAATCCTCCCGGCTTTGGCTTTACTCACGTCAGTGGCATACTTCTATGCGGGTCTAAGCAAAAAAGGCTTGGTTTATTTTGGGAAATACATTCAACCAATCGGATGATATGATGGGTCAATCATTTGCTTCATTGGTTCCAACGGTGGCAGCTGCGGAATCTGCTATTGTTCCTAACCTAAGAGGCAGGGAATATGACCTTACGATGAGAATCAAAGACTAAACCTTGTCTTGGTAACGGGGGCACCTTACCATTTGAACTACCTTGTGTTCTCTAAACTTCTGGTTTATATGACCGATGAAGAAGGATTTTGCTCGGTCCAACTTGTTGGGCTTATGGGTTCCTATGCGTTAGTATATTTTTATAGTTAAATTAGCTTAATTTTAATTCTAGATGTTAGATAGTTTTGTAATTGTTATCTTGCTAATCATCATTTACCCAATATTTTATTAAGTAGTATTATTTTCGCAAAGATGGTTGGTTTTTTTTTTTTTTTTTTGGCAAAATTGGTTAGTTGATGAAGTTCTATGTTATTTTTCTTTCCCAAAAGAATTTAATTATTTACTCTAACAACAATCTAACCAACTACAATGACTACCAAACTCTTCTTTATAGGACTTTGAATCTGCAACCTCATAATATTATTCTGTACATCAACTAACCTTTAAGCGAGTGAACATTATCCATTTTATGTAAGGTTTGCGATGTTCTCATTTCAATGTTCAGATTCGATTATTTTGTACAACTTGAATTTTGGGTAGGTGAAAAAGTAGCACCCAACAGGGGTTTGGTGGCCAGAAGGTCACGGGTTCAAGTTGTGCTAACAACGCTTTCTCAAACTTGGTTCTCCAGCAAAGTCCGGCTATGGTCCACTAACCCTTGGTGGGGCGATTGTTGCTAACTTGCTATAGCTCTTTGGTTCCTTTTAGGACCCACCATTCATTGTGGGTCTGACGTCTCTATGGTCACACCTAGGAAAGAGTTGCTATGCCCAATCACCCGACTCACCCCTCCTCCACCTTTTTTGCAGTTTAAAAAAAATGGTTACATCACATAGGAAATATGTTCTCAGCATCATATAGAAATCCCAAAAAAGGAAAAGAAACCTTGAACATGGAGAAAGGAATAGGTGGGAAAATCCGTGAAAGGGAAATGGGGGTTGGTGACGGTGGAGGTGCCTTGACTTTGATTGTTTCCAACTTTCCACCACCCCCACCAACTTGAAAACAACCTGGCCCGTAGTCTAAGTGTGGTAATCTATAAAAAAAAGAATGAAATTCCCAAAAATGTGAATAACCCCCCTACAACTTATTTATAGAATAAAAGTATTACTAAAAAATAAGATCTTATAAAGCAGCCTGATTTCAGGCCGGTCTAAGCCAATTGTGTGATAAGTCACTCAGGACACAGGATTCTTAATGAGGAGACCAAATCACATATAAAATTTATAAATTACTAACAAAATATTGTATCCTTAGACTAATCCACCTAGGGCTGGCCGCAGGGAACCAACATCCCACGGAAAGCAGTGAGAAGCAGCTAGGAGGGGACACCATTGGATGTGCCCATGAGGCTACCCACATGGACTTTCACCTCCCAACTGGTTGTCCTACCTCTGAGAATCGAAATCACACTTCTAGGATGGGAGCAAACCCCCTGGGTAGTGAAGACAACGTAACACATGTTAAAAATAAGGATCTTTCTAGTGTCATCCCAATGGACTTGACACTAAAAACACTCTTTGACTGGTAAGATTAACTTTTTACAGACTTTAGATTTTGCCTAAATAGGATGATTGGGATGTGTCTGGTGTGTAAGGGCCCGGACCCCTGTTTGCATCCCTAGGTCCACCCCTGAAGCTTGTGTGGCACAAGTTTGGAAGTCAATTCCATATTTCCGCGTTTACATAGCTGGATTTGTCCAACTGTCTGAATTTATGTATGCTAACTACATGGCATGGTTTTGGGATCTGTTCGGTAACCCTTACCGAGATATGTTAATTCAATCGCAATATTGTTTTGAGATTTTCCCGTTTGAAGATTCTTGCGCAATTATGCGATTGAAAATGCACCGAAGTATTGTGTTTTTGAGTTACATGTTACTCAGCTCCGTCTCAATTTACTCAACCCTATGAAAAGTCATGTCATTTTCGGATCGAAAATATAAAGAACTTTTGTGTACCATTTTTTGAGTTTCTTTTCGCCAAATTAAAGAGTACTTGATGACATATTAAATATGGTGCAAAAAAATTTTAAAAATTATGCATGAAAATACTTTAATTATTTTCTCAAAATTGCCTGATTTTTCGTAGAAGTCTAGTAATATGGGACAGAGAGAGTATCATAGAAGAGGAAAAAAGTGTTGTCAAATGACTTCTAGCAAAAAGAATGATTAAATATCAATTGACACAATTTTTAACTGACATTTTTATGAGTGGAATTGTAAGAACTTCTCTGGTAAAAAACATTACAACCTATCGAGTTGAAACAAATACAACTGAAAATAACATAATGCATACAAAAAAATAAATTACACAACCAAATCAAAAGAAGGATATATCCAACAATAAATTGATATAGCGGTCAATTGTCAAGTGACGTTTTTATTTTCCAAATTAAAGAGAAAAAAAAGCACCTTGTTGAATTTTGGTTTGATTAAAAAAATTCAAAATATGTGTATCCTCCTCTTCTTCTTTTTTCGGGCAATAGGATATTAGTAGAATTAGATTAATACGACAAGTCAACGTCGTTCTATCACCTGAAATTTCATACACTGGCATTTAAGCGTACACACTCACGACCGCTTGAGCTACAGATTTAACAAAGATGACTACTTACTACTTCGTATTTGAACTCAAATCTATCTAAGGTGCAGGATTTGACTTGTGCTTGACGTGGTTTCATGTCTTTAATAGCATTGATGATAGAATTAACATCAAAACGGATAGCAATGTCTTTCTCAATATGTGTGATCATGATCATGAAACTTGCCAATTCATCCTCCATTCTCTACTGCCCAATCTAGTCTTCACAATTTTCATAGCTGAAAATATTCAATCTCGTGTAGCCGTTGAAATTAACATGCAAAGTCAATAAGGGCCTATTAGTTTGTCGAGAAGAGTATAAATTGTGGACTGTCTTGTTTTGTTCAACACTTTGGGCAATTTGAAATGGATGACAAATTTTGATACTGAAAAGGCTGAGAAAGATCGGGCGTATAAGTTTACAGTTGAATTTCCAAGCATAGTTTTCGTTACTGTGTGAGTTGTATGAGGCTTATGAGCCATTTAACTGCATCCAGTAAGGTCAAAGTGTGTGAAGTTAGGCCATTAAATTTGGTTTTAATTAGAATTTCTCAAATCCCCATTTTATGCACTGTCGGTTGCATAAAAATGTGAGAAATTAATGTGTTCTCAGTAGTCAGTAGCACCGACTACTATGAAGCCGCATATGTCAACAAAACCATTAGAAATACCCAAAATCTAAAATCAGCCCAATGGGCTGACACTAAGACACTCTTTGATCAATAATATTGTATCTATTATCGGTAATAGTATCGTTTACATGTGAAATATACCTGTAAAAAGACACTATTATTGATAATATAAGTATTATTACCGGTCAAAGAGTATTTTTAGTGTCAGCCCATTGGACTGACACTAGAGAGATCCTTAGAAATATATATATATATATATATATATGCATTGCCCACAATCCCATTAAAATTTACATGAGTAATATGCATGCCAACAGCTAAGGCACAATCATCGGTGGTATTGTCTCTTGGTTGGATCTGATGTAAACTCTGTCCTAGACTGTGAAATAAAACCACCAGCTAGCGCTCTACTGGTTGTATAAAGTCTCAACTCTCAAGGCACTTCGATATCTAATAACTGTCCTTCTATTGTCAGTGCACCGGACTCTAGGCTGATGATAAAACAAAATTTTGAGTTTTTATATTTTGAAGACTTTTTACATAGAAGAGTTTACTCTTCCACGAAAAAGTTCTTAATTTTTAAACATTAACGTCCGCCCACTGAGCTGACGGTAGAATTTTCCATCCGATAAATGAATCTCAGTTTGAAGGAAAAGGAGTACAGAGTTCTTAGTAAGAAGCATTCAATATTAGGTTTACGAAAAAAGCTACAATATACACCTCCTATTTGGGTGTGTATCACACGCATTCCTATAAAAGTTACGAATCGATTAATAAAAGTTACGATTTTTTTTATAAAAGTTACGGACCCACTAAAATGTTATGAATCATAGAAAATGTTACGAATCATATTGCCGAAAAGTCACGAAACACTAAAAAATGTTACCATTGCCTATGAGATGACACAATATGAACCATACAATAGGTGCATATGGTACACACCTTTAATGAGTGTGTATTGTAGCCATTTCCTAGGTGTACTATCATGTATTATCTCCGTCCTAATTTGTTAGTCCAATTTCGACATACATGCTTTTTAAAAAATTATTTATATCTCATAATTTATAATGTTTTATATAAATTTGAAAATTTTGGTTAATAAAGCTAATTGATAATTATCATCATCTGAAAGATAATGATTTTGGTACTCCACTTTTTTATAATTGCACTCCAAAATTTGTATTTTAGTATTTGTGTTGTGTATATTTTTTACGGTAAAAGAGATGCGCACAAATGAGCCTAGCCCATGCTACCGGCCCATATCAGCGTCGGTCCATGTGCAACCTGGGTCGTGAGCCTGGCCCATTTCGTCTGGCCGCTCATGTAGAAATGCAAATGCCCATAGATGAGCCTAGCCCATACTACCAGGCCCATACCAGCAGTCAGCCCATGTTCCAACTGGGTCGTGAGCCTGGCCCATTTCGTCTGGCCGCTCATGTAGAAATGCAAAGCTTTGTAAAGTAAAATTTGCGCATACATGAAATCAATTTGGCATCTCCAAAACTCACATGTTTGTGATGCAATGCGAAGTTCTTGACCAAACCAACCTAACAGTCCGCACAGGTATGTAAACAAGCGAATTCGGCTCTCGTCGATCACCGCACGTGTTTGTTGGTCTATTTTGGAATCTCCAACTTTTTTACAGCATCCTGAAAAAACCCAAAAAATATGGCACCCCCATCATTTTTAATATTAGGTTTGAATATGAGTCTTTTATAGCGCAATAAAAAAAAATAAAAAGACCCAATCTAATTTTCTAAAGAGCCTAAACAATTGTAATGAGCATTGACCCTCAGGCCCAAACTAAAATAGACCCCCCAATCCAAAAAAAAATAAAAAATACTCCAGTTTTAAGTTGATTGCCACACCCAAAAACAGAATTGCGGAAAAATGTACTCCAAAAAATAAAAAATACTAGTTTTAAGTTGATTGGCACACCCAAAAGCAGAATCGCAGAAATAGGTACTGCGATCTGCGACTCCAAGTCTCCTCTCTGACGAATGTACTCCGCCGAGGCGGAGAGGTTGATTAATCACTTCTGTTTTTTGCTATCGACCAAGCCCTTCATAGTTCACAGTTCCATGAATCACATCGCTTAGATTCTGATCCTATTCCTAATTTCGTGATGTATACATACATCTATGTGACTCTGTAAAATTATACTATCTTTTTTGTTGCTACATTCCTTTCTTTTCGGATGAATAACTGTAAAATTGAGTTCGTATATTGCTAGGAAAAAACTAGACTATACAGGGTGGAATTTGAAGGGCTAACCAAAAACAAAGTAAAATTTTGTGTTCTGATAGAGTTTTGGGGTCCCCTTTAGCAATTAGTTTATTGTGCTCAATGGCTAAACAATCAGTGAATAATTATTTTCTTATTGTGCCCAAAGATTGTTTATTTATCACATGTCCTCACCGTTATGTTACATTTATACAGGGAAAAAGACAATTATTACAGAAAGCGAGTGATAGGGCTAAATTGACCACAAGGACAACTCGCCCTTATTGAGCCCAACTCAGTAGGTAGAGCTCGGGTAGAAGGTAAAATAGTGGGAAGCTCGGTAGACATCCCAGAAACTGGGGAGTAAAAGGACACCACCGAAACCAGCAGCCACACAGCTCGGTAAGCAAAGGGCAGCTCAGACTGCCATTTCCGAACTATTAGGGGGATGAGGATAGCTCGTCCTAACAGGGGAGACAGTCCCAAGGGGCCTAGAAGTTCGATAGAGATTCAAACTCTTCCTCTACAAGATCAAGATAAAACCCGCAAAGCCCGGTGACTTATCTGTAAGACTCCTAAAGGTATTGGAAGTCCTATTTCGTTGAGGAATGTGAGGCTTCCGATAAAGGCGTTAATAAGATAAGCAGTGGTAAAAGTTCAAGTCCTACGAGGACTCAATCACTCCGTCAGCCTATAAAAATGACTCCAAGTAATTCAGCAAAGGTACGCTGTTCTGGTGATTCATACTTGAACAATACCCAATTTTATCATACAAGAGACTGACTTAGGCATCGGAGGCTGGTTGGCTAACACTACACCGGTGTCATTAGTTTAACTCTGTTTTGCAGGTGCCTCACCGGGCTGCGCCGGAAATCGCATCATCAGCGAGTAACCGTTATACAACAATATTTGGACTTTTTGGAGATTGTTGATTCTTTAGTCGCTCTTGCCGGCCATTGAAGTTATAATTTGTACTCCATTTTTTTTAATACTCGTTAAGAGCGCAAGAGAAATAACCTTGCATCCCTCCTTGACATTAAATGTGTGAAGTTGTTTTGTTGTGAAGCTTGTCAAGGGTGCAAGTGTGATGCAATGCATCATGATTACTTTACACAATTCTTATTTTTCTAATTTTATGCTTCAATGATGGTTGATTTGTTAATTACATTTTTTAAGACAAGGGCAAAGAGTAAAATTGACACAACGATTTCTGAACATTGACAAATTTTAAGGAACGAAAAAAAAATATATGTTTATGAACCGAAAAATATGAAAGGTGGGAGTACATAGAATTAGGCAGTTAGCAGTGATGATTTCTCATTCCATATCACAAACCTGCAGTATTCATATACTCCACAGCAATGCAAATAACAGAACCAGTTCAAAAAAAAAAAAAATGCTAATAACAGAATTTTAAACAAACTGTTCTGGCGCCAAATACGTATACAAGCTAGCTTGTGCACACATTGCATAACTTTTGTTGTTCAAAACATCATGTCCAGAGATTGGATACAAACATCTCATAAGAGGTGAGTCTCACGGGGAGTGTCACATTACAATCCATTGCCTTAGAACTTGACCACTTCAGGAATATGAACCGGGTACCTCTCAATACAATCGAACCACGGCCCATTGCTCGACACCTCCATATTCCTATTACACTTCCAAACAGCACTGTTACACTTAAACCCACTCCCGAACGCGATCATCCAAACCCTATCCCCTCTCCTCATCCTCCCTTTCGCCTCGATGTACCCCAACTCGTACCAAAGCGAAGACGAAGAGGTATTCCCGAACCTATGCAGAGTCATCCTCGATGCCTCAACGTGCTCGCCCGACAACCGGAGGTTCCTCTGCAGCTCGTCGATCACTGCCCTGCCACCAGCGTGGATGCAGAAGTGCTCGAAGGCTTGTTTGAAGTCAGGAATGTATGGCTTGCATTTTGGGTTGAGGATTTTTCGGGTGATGAGGGAGAAGAGAAAGAGGAGTTGTTCGGATGCAGGGAGGACTAGAGGGCCTATGGTGGTGATGTTTGATTTCAGGGCTTCTCCGGCTATGGACATTAGGTCCTTGGATAAGGATATCCCGACTTTGCCTTGCGCGTCTTCTTCTTCGTAGACGCAGCGGTATGCTTTGTCATCTCCACCTGTTGTAAGAATCATATTTGTTAGGACTTAGGACTTGTGCGAATGTCAAGTTGGAATAAACAGAACAAAAATTGAGTCTTAATACAATGACCTGATTAAAAGTTTAAATGGGTCCGATTATTCAATCTATATCAGGCACATGTGGTGGTTGTTAAAATCATATGATATAGGATCTGAATCCCATCCCATATCCTTGTTTATAGAAATTATACGATATGATGACATATCCTACGATGTATATAAGTATCCTGATTCAGTACATATCTATCGAAATTGAAGAAATTCAAACATTATTATAAGAAGTGGAACCTCAAATGCATTAATCTAGGTCACTTGAACGACATTCAAACCATTTGAAAGATATCCAACCTCAATGTAGGGCTTGAATAGAAAAAAAACCATGCTTCGTGCTTTGGAAGAAAATTAGTCAAGGAAACCTCAATCTATAAATCACAGTTGGGAGACTTGAAATTTTGCAACTTAAAAACTTGGTTTGTAGGCGTTATTAGATATAAATACTTGCTAATTGTATATTAACTATAGTTAACGTGTCTTACGATACGCAATATGTATCCCAATACGATTTATAAAATATAACAAATTATAGACGATACGTATCCCGATTTCAAAACCTTGCATGCAGTAGAGACACTGCAATTATTAATTTAGGTTTCTAAACGATGTGGATGCAGAGTTGGTTTTTCATTGATTTGATCAATATTGGTTACATTTCAACGATTTTGTGACGTGAGGTCTATGGCCATCCCAATATTATTGGGCTGTTAGTTGTTACACACATTTAAACGGTTATTCATATCCATTATTGGTTCGTCAAGTGAGAGCATGACAGTAACGGCTTACACCTCCGAACTTGCAAGTTTGACTCTAACCGCCAACAAAAGAAATTGACAGCACAGTCACCAGTGAAGTTTTATCAAACGAGATAAAACATTACCTTTATGCGTTCGAACCACGTGAAGCAACTGGTACTTAGCTCGCCACCGATCAGACCTCCGGTTGGACAGCAGAATCGCGGCACCACCCATTCGAAACAAACAATTTGGAAGAAGCATTGACCTCTCTTTCCCCTGATAATAATTCGGCGTAATAATCTCCGTACTAACAATGAGAGCGTTCGAATTAGGATGAAATTGAAGAAGATCATGAGCTAAATCAATCGAAATCACCCCAGCACTACATCCCATCCCGGATAAATTAAAACTCTTTACGTTGCTCCTCATTTTGTACTTATTTACCACCATCGCGGATAGTGATGGCGTGGGAGAAAATAGGCTGCAGTTCACGATTAATATGTCGATGTCCTTGGGCTTTATCCCGGTTTTGTCGAATAAGGAATCGATTATCGAGAAAATTACGAGCTCTGCTTCTCCTCTGGCGGATTCCATGGTTGGTCTTGGAGGAATGAAGTGTATTGCTGGTGGCAAACATGTTTCCTCTCCGAGACCGGACCTGATACAGGGAAACGGGTAAGAAAAGGAAAACAAGAAAAAGAAAAAACTTTTTCTTTCTTAAAAGGCAGGGGGGCTATACGAATAATCAAAAGATTCACAACCTTAATTCTCTTGTTTTTCTTACACATAAGTCATTGTTTTAAATATTGGCCGTTACGTAACGTATTGGCTAATACATAACAGTTTTTCAATCATGCGTATCGGTCAGTTCCAGTCATATATCGAACTGTTTCCGACTAATGGCCGCTACACAACCGGTACAGGTTATTTAGGCAATTCAAAATTTAATTTTTGAAAAACAATAATTTTCAGAAATTCATGACCGCTACAATCGATTCCCGTTGTATATCATTCAATACTTTCGATACCGTTACACCACGATCATTATCGTTACCTTTTCCGATACCTTTGTTAAAAACCCTGCCCTGAATGAATATCCTTCAAATTACAAGCTTGGTAAATCTGAAGTTGTACTACCTCCGTTCCAAAATAAGTGTCCCTTTTGGAACTGCGTGTCATTTTCAACGGCTTATATCTTTTAATTTCTAATGTTTCTATGATTTTGAAAATTTTGTATAATAGAATTAATTAAGATCTCTCAAACGAGATCCATAATGCATATTTTTTGAGATTTACATTAAAAGATATAAGCCGTTGAAAATGGCACGCAATCCCAAAATGAACATTTATTTTGGAACGGAGGGAGTACGTTCTAAGAGGACGGTTTTTTTTTTTTTTTTTTTTTGAACTGGCACACGTGCAAGAGATTAATCAGTGTAAAGTTCCAAACACAAACTGTATTCTAGTACTAACCTAAGCAATAACCTAATCTCACGTTTTTAGAATGTTGCCAGCTCGACAACATAATCCCATTTGTAATAATAACAAAATATAACAAGAAAAATAGAATACATTAAAAAAAAAAAACAAAATACGTTTAAATGAATGATTTTGCGAAAAGTATCTGCAAAAACTATAGATTGATATTCATAATATATGCATTAGAATTTCAATTTGTTATATATTGATATCCGTTTTGTATTGAAATTGGTTTTGTTAGTATACATTGATATCCGTATGAAATTGAACTTGTTTGACATCATATACATAATATCCATAGGCAAGTGGGCGATGAATTAAAAAAAATTCCATACAAAACGGATATCATACGCATTTCTTACAATAGCTTATAGCTAGCTTAGGGTGCACGAACTAGCTTACACGTACCTCCGATTTATTTTTTGGATAAAAAATATTGGTTGCAGGAGCCAGGAGCCAGGAGGACACGTACCTTTCGAGAATTCTCATTTGGAAATCAACACTCTTGGGCTCGTTACTCAAATTCAACCTCGAATGCTCCATAAACGTAGCAAACGGGACTCGGCACGATACGGGCGGCTTATAACACGCATAATCGACGAGGAAAACCGGCCTCGGCTTCGACATAAAGTACAGAGTCCCCACGAATATAGTCACAAAACAGCAGCACAAAATATGAACAAAATCGAACCGGAGAGCAGTCCAAAGCCTGAAAATCTCGTCCGGGCCAAACCGAAACAGTTGAACCGTAACCCCAACGATTACGGGTACGAGTAAAAGGGTGAGGAAATGGTTCACAAGGTACTGGTAGCCTAGTTTAACATACTTGAGGTTGACGGAGGAGGAGAAGTCCGGCATTGTTGGAGATGAGAGAGAAACCGGAGGAGAAGAGAAAGAGAGGAGTGGTGAGTATTAGGTGGGGGAGGGGGTGGTGGCTATTTAAAAGGGAGGTGGGGAGGAGTTTGCCGGTGCCCGAGCGCACATGTCAATCATTCAAAACATTTTGGATGGCTCGGCTTTAGAGACAAAAAAATGAGAGAGTGAATGAGATAGATCTGAACCGTCGAAAACACTTTTGAACGATTGGATGTGCGCGCACTGCAGGCACCACGTGGTGCCCGCTCGGCCTACAAAAAATTTTGGGAGGTGAGAGACAGAGCAATGAATGTTGGTAGATGAGCATATTGAGTGATGGTCTCAACGGCATTTAACGCTCCACATATAAAGCCAGGTCTAGTGTATTTTATTGAACGTTTTTTGTTTTCCACTTGGTAATAAAAACAGCATTCTTGTTGCAGCAAACTTGTCCTTTTTGTGGACTTGAGTTTTGGACTAGTAAAGAAATTGCCATTTTTGTACTGGGTTTGTGCTTTGAGTGTATCAATGTACCTGGGGAGCTCACCATATACGACTGTAGCTCATTAGCAGTCACCCAATTTTTTTTTAGAAAAAAATATGCAACTTTTAATAGTATCGAATGATAGTAGTGGGAATCGGGTGTCGCGATCGTGAATTTTTTCAAATTATTTTAGGTGCCAAAGCACCTGAACCTGCCGTAGCAGTTGTGAAGCAGGCGAAAAATCGGATAAAAACCAATACAATAGTTGGAATTAGCCGATGCAGGTGCCAATATTTGGTACCGCAGTTATGGTATAGTAGGGTGTAGTGGTATCGGAAGATGGAAAAACAGCTACGTACGTAGCTGCCGATATTTAAATCTTTGTTTGGCCCTAAAATTAATCAATGTGAGTTTAAGTTAATCCGGACACTTGTGTTATAAGAGAACTTTTGATGCATATCATTATTTAAGATGTTGTAGAAAATTTTGAATGAACAGGTGAGACTGTGAGAGGAACTAGAGGAGGGAAGTAGGAGTCCTAGAAGTACTTAACGCAGGCAAAAGGGTCAACGCGGCTAGTGTGGATAGCTGTTGCAAAAACCAACTACCACCAGTACAGTGTGCTCTCTGTTTCATTCTAATGAACAAATATTATGAAAAACAGAAAGTAGAAAAACAAAAAACAAAAAAAAAAGGAATAAATGAACGTAAAAAGCTTTAATGAAGATTTCCTCCCCTCCCGCTCGACTAATCAATTAGTAGTCTTAGGCCCCGATTGGATGAGGGATTATTTTCAGGGGGATAAGTTATGGAGGGGAGATAAGATAAGAGGGGGTATTATTTTTGGAGGGTTGGCCCACATTGATGTGATGTTTATAGAGGGGGATAAAAAAAATAGATGGTTTGGATGAGAGATTAAACAGATGGATAACTTTTGACTTGGTTTGGATGTTTTATGGATAAGAGGGGGTGAATGATAGAAAAAAAACCATGAAATGACTATTTTGCCCTTATAAAGTATTAACACCACTGAATAATTACTCCTATTTTAGGTACCGGAAATAAACTTTTTTAATCAAATTTTAGGTACCCAAAATTTCCCTTCCCGTATTAAACCCAACTTTCCACTCTTTTGTCAAATTTTAATGTTTACCATATTCTGTACTTAAATATGTTTTGAAGTTATCTCGTTATTTGATAATACAAAACGGGAAAATCTGTAATTTGTCTTATGGAATTTGGCAAAAGCAATCAAAGACCATTTGACTGGTGAGTTTCCAGAAAACACAGAGAGAGAGTTCGACGAGAGAGGAGAAGAATTGGGAAGGGTTTCACTCAAAGTTCAAGCCAAGATCGGAGGTTCAGCTCTTGTCCGATTTTGATAAAATTTCAGTATGTTGTTCACTTCGACGAGCTCTACGTTTTGATCGGAGTGGATTGTCAGGCTTCTCTCCAGAGGTAAGGGTTTGAGAAAAATTACAGTGGCTATTTTGGTGTTTTTTTTTTCCAACAGAGATGGAGGTTGGGGGAGGGGGATAAGGAGGGGTGAAATGGACAAAAGGCCTCCCCTATACAGCCGGATAATTTTTGGGGAGGCCAAAGGGTGCCCAAAAATTATCCGGGAGAAGGACCTTGGAGGGGTATAACGGAAGAGGGGGTAAAGAGTTATCCGGCTGCTTTGGGGTGTTGCCAAACGGTGGATTAACGGTGGGGCCCGCCGTTTTGAGGGGGTGAAAGTTTATCAGGGGGACATATCCCCCATCCAAACAGGCCTTAGAGTACAATTACGTAGTGCTCTAAATCATCTCAACACGACACATTTATATTTATGTGAGACCCATATATTAACCTATACGTGGGAGATGTGTGTAGGATAAGGTGGTGTGGTGATGGTTAGGAGAATTTGGGGTGTAGGATAGTAATGGCTTGGTGTAGGTTAGTGAAGGCTCTACCAAGTTAGTTAGGGCTAGGTGGTTAGCTCAAGTCCTAGTAGTTAGGATTTGTTAGGTCAAAGTTTTGTGTGGCGGGTCAAGTGAGTGTATCAAAAGATATGGTAAGGTAAGTCATGTGGCACGAGGCATGTGATGGTTTTGGGCTTTGATGAGACTATACAGCTACTCTAGAAGTTTGATAACGAAACCAAGTAGTGTACTACTTTGGTTGGTTAGGCCTCCTTTGTCAAAAAAATCAGAAACTGATTTTGGTTTATTCGTTTTATTTTTATTAAAAAAAATTACATTTGTCAGTTTTGCATCAATTTTTTGTGGTTTATTAGTTCCTCTCGACGAAACGAATCTACAGAGTACAAAATTAAAGTCAAAACTTTTTTTTTTTTTTTGTGGTTGATAATCCATGTATTTTTGGTTTTATTAAAAAAAAATTAGTTTTGATTTTAATTTTAAACCATACATTCACGCGACCGACTTTCGATTTAAGGTTACATTAATCAATTTAAGAATGCCTCAAATAATTCGGTTTTGGTTGTTGCAGCTTCGTG
Source organism: Gaultheria prostrata (assembly GCA_036023075.1). Lineage (NCBI taxonomy): Eukaryota > Viridiplantae > Streptophyta > Magnoliopsida > Ericales > Ericaceae > Gaultheria > Gaultheria prostrata. Next base: position 7,290 of record JAXBDA010000321.1, on the reverse strand, counting down.
GTCCTAGATCATATGCTCTTTCACATAGAGTTAGGGATTTGATTTTGATGATGATATTTTTATTGGAAAGAATTTTAATTACGTTAATAAAAATATTTATGTGACATTGATTTTTTTTATGAGATAAAATGGATACTGTCTATATGATTTTTATTGGGCTAATTTAGTTTACAAGGTGCAGGTACATGGGTTGAATTTATCACTAGGGCCAAAGATTTTCTAACCCAATTTATAGTTCTGGCGTTTTTCTAAGCCCATTTGTAGTTTTAACCATCAGGAGCTTGGGTAGGAGCCTACTGGAGTTTGGGCTGTCTCCTTATTTCTGCAATAGCTTTCAACTCCAAGCTTCATTTGGGACGAGTTATATATCAAAACGAAGAGAATTCAAAGAGCTACAACTTTGTAGTTTTACACTTTTCCTAATTCAGTCTCGAAGTTACCCAGATTCTGTGAACATCGTCGAAAGTACAAAAATGCAATTTCTTTGCCCAGAACCAGGACACACTATGTTTTGTTCTTGCTCTGTTTTGTTTCGACTCTCTCTCTAGATTTTAATCATGGGACTATGATATTTCCTATGGTTTTTCATCAATCAAATTATGCCAAATATATTCTCTCACATTTATTTATTACTTGTCACTCTCAATTTGAAATTTGCAGGGCAAATTGAATTAGCCGTATTCCTAAACTTGAGATTGGGTTATTGCTTAGGTTAGTACTAGAATACAAATTGTGTTTGGAACTTTGCACTGATTAATCTCTTGTACATGTGCCAACTCAAAAAAAAACTCTCTTATACATGTGTAATCCCCGTTCTCTTAGAAAGTACAACTTCAAATTTACCAAACCTTGTAATTAGAAGGGTATTCAGGGCAAGTTTTCAATAAAGGTATCAGAACAGATAACGGAAATCAATTGTAACAGTCGTGAATTTTTGAAAATTACTACTATTTAAATTAAATTTTGAATCGCCTAGATAACCCGGTTGTGTAACGGCCATTAATTGGAATTGGTTCAATACATGACTGAAACCGGCCGATACGCATAATTGAAAAATGGTTACCTTTCTTTTTTTGGTGCAACGGAATTCAAAAAAAACGGTTTTACCTATCGGTCAATACATTACGTAACGGCTTATTTTAAAAACTATGACAAGGGTTGTATGTAAGAAAGAACAAGAGAATTAAGGTTGTGACTCTTGTGATTATTCGTTTAGTCCCCTTGCCTTTTTCTTCTTCTAGTTTTCCTTTTCTTACCGGTTTCCCTACATCAGGTCCTGTCTCGGAGAGGAAACATGTTTGCCACCAACAATACACTTCATTCCTCCAAAACCAACCATGGAATCCGCCAGAGGAGAAGCAGAGCTCGTAATTTTCTCGATAATCGATTCCTTGTTTGACAAAATCGGGATAAAGCCCAAGGACATCGACATATTAATCGTGAACTGCAACCTATTTTCTCCCACGCCATCACTATCCACAATGGTGGTAAATAAGTACAAAATGAGGAGCAACGTAAAAAGTTTTAATTTATCCGGGATGGGATGTTGTGCCGGGGTGATTTCAATTGATTTAGCTCACGATCTTCTTCAATTTCATCATAATTCGAATGCTCTCATTGTTAGTACGGAGATTATTACGCCGAATTATTATCAGGGGAAAGAGAGGTCAATGCTTCTTCCAAATTGTTTGTTTCGAATGGGTGGTGTCGCGGTTCAACAATATTATCACGATTCAAACATAAAACTGTGATAAATTCAATTTTAAGATCACGGTTTGGACAAATAACATGATTAAAAATATTGTAACCGTGATTAAATTAACTATACCATCACGGTTTGGCCATGAAACCGTGATGAAAATTAGCTATACCATCACGGTTTGGATGTAAAACTGTGTTATATGTATTTAACATGCCACATGGCACCATCTCCACAACCTCCCAATTCTTATCTCAACATGCATTTGCTAAGAATTGAACCTCAAACCTTCCAATTCTTATCCTGACACTCAACCGCCAGGCTACGCAAATCTTTAGGCTTATTTACCTTTTTGGTCCCCAATGTACTAGCGAGTGGCCAATTTGGTCCCCAATGTATAAAGTCATCCAATTTAATCCCCAATGTTTAAAATGTGTGTCGATTTAATCCCTAACCCTAACTATGTCCACCTCCTCCTTCAAAATAGAGGGCACTATGGATATTTTATCACTCCCCTCCCCATTTCATCTTCCCCAGCCGCTTGCCCTCTTCTTCACAACTCCATACATCTCTTCAGTCTCTATATCCTTTGATCATCAAGCCAATTAACCACTACATGGACAGAGAAAAAGAAGAAATGCAATTCCTAGGCCTCTGTGGCATCCAACCTGGAGTCCTACAAGATCATCCTCTCCTACGGAAAAGTCTTCAGCAAAATAGCCCAAACCCCAAACTGCTCATACTCTTCCTATAACTCCTAATCGACCCCTCAAAAACCTCGCTATTCGCACTCAACACCTCCGAGTTCAGCTCCAACACCAATGTAGCCCCACTCTTCCCTCTCAAATTCAACCTCACATCAAAAACTCCCAAACTAACCCTTCCTCCGTACCCTCCCAGTTCCATTTAATAGTGTCTCTTTTGGGAATTTCGTTGAACAGCTAGAGAGCGGCATCCAACTCTTTGCAATGATTTCTAATTTGACTGCCCAGCAATGGGCAGATAACACTTTGTACAAAGAGGCCACTGAGCTTTCAATGAGGGAATGCAATGGCATCATTCATAACCCTTTTTTTTTTTTTGGCAACTTGATGAGGAATCACTGTTTGTCGAGGAATCAATGAAAGCGTGAAACTTTGAACTGTGCGGTATGGCTCCAAGCAGAGAATGGATCGGATTCAGTAACTTATTCGGGAGTGCGAGTTGGCATCGGGGAGAGCAATGAAATTGAAACCGTACTTTCTTGAAGCCAATCGACAGTTGGGTAGGAGTCAATGGGGGAGACCCGGCTCGGTGACAAGATCCGATAAACTAACCCCTGTTTGGTGCTCTCAGGAGAGTTGGTGAAGGATTGGGTGGATTTCGATGATGCGGGTTCGGGTTTACGAGGCGGTTTGGGGTAGGGGGAGAGAGATGGGTTTTCGAGGCTAAGAGGGGGGACGACGAAGGAGAAGCACCATGAGCGGGGTAGATGTGGTGGTTCACGGCGGCGGGGTTTGTGATTGGTGGAAATCCGATAGGGGTTGGGGGATTTGTTGGAATGAAACTGGGTTTCATCTCCTCTGTTGGATTTTTTAGAGAGAGAAAAAGATTGAGATTAACCGCGTGACAGGTTTTTGTTTTTTTGTTTTTCTTTTAATGTTTCATGAGCTAAAATACCATTGTGCCCTCCATTTTAACGGAGGAAGTGGACGGAGTTAAGGGTGAGGATTAAATCGGCACACATTTTAAACATTGGGGATTAAATTGGACAACTCTATACATTGGGGACCAAATTGGCCACTCGCTAATACATTGGGGACCAAAAAGGTAATTAAGCCCAAATCTTTACGTCACATTTCCAACAAAGTATGTACATATATTATCTTTCATTTATTCTCTCTTATATTACAAGAAATATATAAAACATTTTACATAAAATATATACTGTATTACATTATTTTTTATTATATATTACATTACTTTTTATTATGTATTATATTATATTATTTTATTTTATAGAAATTATACCATAGACGACGTAAATTTGGTCACCGTAGACTAACCTTTGTACATACTCCCTCTATCCCAGAAAGGATGTCCAAAAATACTATTCCTACATCTCAAAAAAAATTCTATTTTGGTAATTTATAATACTTACTTATAATGATTTTAAAAATTTTGTTTAATAAAACTAAGAGAGATCTATCAAATAAGATTCATATTGCTTATATAAATCATTATACTTCGAGAAATAGAAAAAAAATTATGAGAGTTGTGAATAGTATTTTTGGATATCTTTTTTGGGATGGGGAGTATTATTTTCCAACACCATGCAACAAAGAAGGATTTATGTGAACCAAAAGACGAAGGGACCAAGGGGTCTTTATGATTAGTTCAAAAAAAAAAAAAGGATCTTTATGATCAATGCTGATGGAGCTTTCGATGTGACATTAACTCTGTAGTGCACGGATAATATGTGCTGGATTCTGAGTGATGTGGAAGACTGGAAGCCATTCCAATCTCTAGCAGTACTTAGGCATAAATGGTCCTACCGATGGGATTCAGATTAGCTGTAATGTCGGAAATCTAGAGGCATTTAAACAATGTACTAAAAAAACAGATTATGGTCATGTTCGTTTGGTAGTTTAGTTTAGTTTTGATGATGTCAAAAGGTGTAATGAGTGGAGAGAGATAGAGAGAGAAATGAGGAAAATGATGATGTCAACAAAACTAAACTAAAACTAAACTGGGTAACCGAACAGGGCATGAATTTTGAGACATGTCATTCTCTCACAATACATCACATAAAAAATTGTGAAAACCCAAAAAACCACCCTTCGTGGAACACCCCATTGCTAATGTATTAAAGACCAATTTTCCGTTTTTAATACAAGTGTGAAAAAGACTAAAAGTATTAAAATAACTGATGTATATGATAAAAATAACCTATTTTGAAATCCGTATGCACTATTAGAACTTTTCAAAAATGAGAAATTACATGAATGAGTGCATGCATGTATTGAATCATGCATCGATGCATGTGGTTATGCCATGTGTATATTTAGTGTAATATAATTTTTAAGTTACTTAGTGTATTATTAACATTCTGGAATTGAATGCACAGACGGTAATTCATGTGATGCAAAGGAATGCCTGAAATCGAAGGCCAGGACTTATTTGGAAGTAATTATCAAAGTATTTTTTTTAGCTAGTCGTCTTAATTCCTATTCTTTTAGTTTTGTTCCTAGTAATTGTAATAAGGTGGCTAATCCTACAGCCAACTATGCCCTATTTTCGGATCTTCCCACATGGCAAGGAAATTTCCCAAAACCCCTTTGGATATTCCCATTATGCCATGATCAATAAAATTGGTAATGATTTTCACAATTTTTTTTAATTTTTTATAAATGCACTCTATAATTTTTCTGTACTTCAGTGACAAAATTACATATGAAAATTCACTACAAGACAAAAAAAAGAAGTGCATTTATGAGAAAAGAGAATCTGAAAATCATTTTAGATAAAGATATACTTTAGATAAAGATATACAACTTCAAAAATATTGGACCCCAAGTGTAATGAAAAGCAGTAAATTTCAATTTTTGTAGGCCTACACTATCCATCGATGATTCATTTGATAGGAGCCCTAACCTAACTATTCAACAATTACTATACAACGTAAGCTTGCATAGCTCAAAGAATTATTTAAAAAATTGTCATATGTTCCATGCCGTGTCCATCTGTCCATTTTGTGAAAATTGTCATGTTCCGTTTCCATGTGTGTCCCCTGTCGTGTCCATAGTCATATCTGTGCTGGGTTGTGGTCTAAATGATGTATACTCCTTCTATAATAGTATTATAAGCATAAAAATTGTACAACTTTTACTGGCATGACCGCCCGTACAATTTTCATTCAGGAAAATTTCTTATTCATCTCTCAAGTTCTTCATAAACTTCATGTTTTTGAAACCTACTGTAGCTAGCTCCAACTGCAACTCAATTGTCTGTTTCTTTATGTTCACAGAAAATGCGAAAAACGATAGGTGAATGATGATCTTCTTTTTATTTGAAATTTGCACTGCGCCATTCTTTCAGCTAATTAACCAAAAGCTGTAAGGAGCATTCCATTACAGCTTCATTACAATGAATCAACAATCAAGCACCATCTATGTTAATCATGTTTAATGCAATTAAATTGATGTCTACAGCTTGTCAATGAGAATCTTAGCTTAATGCAGCTACAACAGTATAAATGGAACTTCTTTTCAAACGGCACTACGCCAAACCAGATATATTTCTCACTTAGACCGAAATTTATACATCTTGTTCATGCCATGGAAGCTTAGATTTATATGTTTGCAAATACTGCAGGAAACTCTGATTGATCCATGTGTAAAGGGTACCCTGAATGTCCTGAGCTTCTGCACCAAAGCAAGCAGTGTGAGAAGGGTTGTGCTTACCTCTTCCTGCTCTTGTATAAGATACCGGGACGATGTCCAACAAGTTTCTCCTCTTAATGAATCTCACTGGAGCGATCTGGAGTATTGCAAACGCAACAATGTAAGATCACTAGATCCTACATGACTACATTAAGTAAATCATACATCAATAGCCACTGCCTCACATAAGATAGGGGGTAAATCTTAGATAAAACTAATGAAAACATGTGTCACATTCATGTTTCATTCTTTCAATTGCACATTGGCGTTGAAAATGACTCACAATGAAAACTTTTAATCATCAAATTCGTCGAGGATGATATGGCCATGGTATTTTTCTAAATTTATTCTTGCTAAAATTAGGTTTCTATAGCATCACTGATCCTTCATTACTAACATTAATTAGTCAAATTGTTGCTCGGCTATGTAGTTGTGGTATGCATTCGCAAAAACTACAGCAGAGAAAGAGGCATGGAAAATAGCAGAGAAAAGCGGAATTGATCTAGTGGTGGTTAACCCTCCTTATGTAGTTGGTCCCTTGCTTGCCCCCCAACCAACAAGTTCACTCCAACTATTATTGGCCGTTGTTAAGGGTACGACGAATGAATTCCCTTTTAACCTTAAAACATCAATTTCATATGTTGAATGAATAGTGTTAATTCGGTTGCGATAATCAAATATTTAGACCAGCCACAGAGATCATTTTAATTTGGCCATTTTCTTAATCTGTCATCAGGTTTGAGAGGGGAATACCCAAATATGACAATCGGGTTTGTTCACATAGATGATGATGTTGCTGCTCATATCCTAGCAATGGAGGAAAGCAAAGCATCAGGCAGGCTCATATGTTCTAGCTCAGTGGCTCATTGGTCTGAAATCATTGACATGCTTAGGGCCAAATATCCATCCTATCCGTTTGAAGACAGGTTAGACATTGCATATTTTCAAAGTTCACTATAAATTTTTTTTAGCATTGCGTTGGTATCAAGACAAAACGACACTTTATACACAATAGGAAAACAGAGAGAAATCCCCCAGCCTTTCTTTTGTGCACAATAGGAAATAGATATAGAAACAAAATTTCTGCGCGGTAGCTATACATTGCTAATGATGTGAAAATCAAGTGACAATGAGATATGTGTTCTTAACCAATATCATCATCACCCCCCC
>JAXBDA010000320.1:0-94078 GCA_036023075.1 Gaultheria prostrata | reverse complement strand
AGCCAAAACTACGAAAATACCAACAGAGGGCAAACCAAATTGATGGGTAAAAGCGTCCAAATTGACCAAAGTGTGTTAAGCATCCAAATTGGGCGTAGCCTCATATATGGCCTTCGGTTTTTGGATATTCAAAAGGATAGTGCGAAAACGAAATCCTGAATAATGAAAGAATAAAGTAGCACTACATTCGGTCTTTATAGTCTCTACCAATGTTTTAAAAACCGGACCGGACCGGCCCGGCTCGGCCGGTTCGATCAGTTGACTCGTCGACCGGCCCTCCTTCCGGTCCGGACATATTTAAAAACCGCTTCAAAGTAGGAACCGGTCTAAAAATAAAAAACCGTTCCATGCAAGCGGTTGAACTGTGAAACGTTAGAACCGGCAGCGGTTCACCTCACCCGGACCGGAAATTTGAACTCTAATCTCTGGCGAGTGTGCTCCCATATGCTGACGCGTTGGGAGGGGGACCACGCGTTCAAAGCCTTTAAGTGGTCCCACAATCTTTAGCAAAAGGAACGCTGAAAGCTTTATCCCACCGATGTGGGATGAGAGAAAAATGTACTCTAACTCTTTTCACCCCATTCCTCCTCTTTTCACCCAAAATTATAAAGGATAATTTTATTCTTTCATATATTATATATATTTATGACATCACGGTTCAATAGCGGATCAACCACGGTTCGATCGGTGACCCATCCGCCTGGTCCCTTTTCCGGTTCGTCCTCCGGTCCGGGTTTCAAAACATTGGTCTTTACAACGCCTCTGTCAGGGACTCAGGATTATGACAGCATGAAATTCAGCCGGGTTAGTTAAGCCCTTCAAAGGAAAGCTGGAAGGCTACTGTCTCTTATCGGTTTTTTTTTTTTTTTTGCACGACGAAAGTAAGAAGTTAGTCAGGTTTAAACCTTAGTCAAATATATGAGTTTGGTCATTACATTGGTAAATTTGAGCATACTCAGAGGCATGATAAATTAAATTTGAAAGTTTCACTTCTAGTCAAGGATTCCTGACTTTGTTTAAAGTTAGGGATCCCTCTCATTCTCACATTTTCCGATTGAATTTTGATGATGTGAGCCGTTCAATGTGTTTAAAACATGTTTTTAAAGGCCCCCGCGAGGAATCATAAAAAAAAAAAGACCGGGAAGGGTTTCATCATAGCAGTTTTCACACAAACTGTAGGATATATACTTTAGGAAAAACTACCCGGATGAAACCCTTTTCGGTCATTTTTTTGATGATTCCTTGCGGGCACCCTTAAAAACACATTCTAAACACATTGGACGATTCGGATCATCAAAATTCACTCAGGAAAGGTGAGGTCTTAACTTTAACAAAAGTCAGGGATCCCGGACTAGAAGTTTATCATATGTCAAACTTTTGGCCAACATTGTATGCATCAGTGGGGGATTAGTAGGCAAATCATTAAGTTAATAACCATAAGGGTTAAACACTTTCAACTTCTCTCCATAGACTCGAAGATCAAACCTCTGATCATCAATCGGAAAATTGAATTTCAAATTCAATACCTCTCGTCATTTCTTACATATCTTTCCCAATTTTGAAAAACATTTTCAATCAATATTGAAAAGCGATCAAACACAATTTTCGAATTAAAACATTCTCTCCTCCATGCTTTGTTGATGTAGATGATCTTGAGAAATTTTTTTTGATAGAAATGGAGTAAGAATGTTTGAGGCGGTGCTTGATTCCAACATCAACGGTTGTGGTCGCAATCAAATTTTGTTTTGCTCGATAGGACCCGCGGTGCTTGATTCCAACATCAACGGTTGTTGTCGCAATCGAATTTCTTTTTGCTCGATAGAACCCAGCTGCTGGTGTGCGGTCCTGGTGTGTGCATCTGAGTTGTCCATCTCGACAATAAATAGCTCAAATATGGTACTTCTACAAATCTGAACCATCAATTGCGACGATGAACGGTTCGGATGCTGCACTACACACTACAAGGTCCCCGATTGTTGCTCGATATGGTTGTAAATCCGAATTGGCCAACTTCAATCTGTCATCTTCATGCAGTTTTCACCATCCATTGGTCCGATGAAAGAGAGGCGTGAAAGAGAGTAGAGGAATCCAAAAGAAAAGAGAGGAGGAAGAAGTGTCAGTCTCACTCTTAGAGACTAGAGAGAGGATTGATGGTACAATTGTCTAAACAACGTTTGGTGTCGTGGCACTAAAAATGTGCTATGAATAAGAGGATTGAGACACCACGTGGCAGTGCCGCAAGAACATAGAATAATATTTCCGTCCCATAAGTTCACAGCGCGGCTCCACCCTTGGGGTTGGGTGGTCACTCGAACACCTTCAAGGAAAATTTTTGTTTAGAAATACATGTAAAAATTTTAGATTTAGGCCTTGTTCTTCAATAGATTTTATCTCATAAAATTTAGTTTTCATAAAATCTAGGATACTCAACGGATTTTAGCCAACTTAGATTTTATCAAAACTACATTTTTTCTCATAAAATCATTTGGAAAACACCTTCATCAAACCTAGATTTTATCAATTGGGAAAATAATGTGATTTTATCACACCTCTAAACAAAACTACATTTTATCTCATAAAATCTATAGGAGAACAAGGCCTTAGTTTAATATAGCCATTGTTGAACAGCCTAATCATAAATATTTGCACACCCTACTAAAAAATATTTGAACACCTAGCTCAACAAGTTAGCCCACAAATCAATTGTCTGTTTTATGAGAGCTTTTTCGAAAAAGGACATAGTATAGGGATTCTTCATGCAATAAAGACATCAACTTTTCCCATAATGCCAAAAGGACATTTAGACAATAGGAAACAAAAATACCCTCTGGAAAGGGCCTTGTTTGGCTAACACAAAATGAAAATTTTCATTTTTTTCGATATCTGATTGCGCAGATAACGTAATCTGTTGAACCTCCGGGAAGGGCTTTGTATGGCTAACACAGAAAATGATTTTTTCATTTTTTTTTTCAAATTTGGTTGCGCATATAACATAATCTGTTGACCCTTCGGGAAGGGCCTTGTTTGGCTAACATAGAAAATAATTTTTTCAATTTTGGTTGCACAAATAACGTTATCTGTTAACATAGAAATATGTCTTTTTTGTATTTGTAGACACCCCAATTTTGATGACTTGTGCATCTCCGATGATGAAAAGAACACAGAATATACCTTGGAACGATCCCTTGGGTCAAAAGGGTCAAAGGGGTCAAAAACCCAAAACCACTTGAACCATACGACCTTTGCTCCTAAACCGTACGGCTTAAATTCCAAAGCTTTGCCATTGCCACCGTGCGGCGTACTTGTTTTCACCGTGCGGTGCACATATGCATGCCGTACGACATCTTCTCCTTTAACTGCGAATCCTGGAGCGAAATGACAGCCCTCAGTCTCACAGAGCGAATATCATCATGCTGGCTATGTCGTAGCTCTTGCCGTGAGGGATTTGGTTGACGTGGGAATCAGTCGTCTCTCCTCGCCTATAAAATCCAAACTCTGTCAACCGGTTTCAGCCCCCGGAGATATACACAGACCGACCCTTAACTACGAAGCAGCTGAAAAACTCACGCATCAATCGAAATCGAAAAATCCCAGAAAAAACAAAAAACTTCGTGCTCTATTGCCATACTTACACTCTCATTCACCTATAACCCCAAAATCATACCACAATCTTGTCTCATAAACCTCTCACCCTCAACCCAACCGGCTTCGTTTTCCATCAAGTTCCGTTTTAAGGTATAAATCCCGAGTTCTTATTTGAAGCATTATTCTCTGAGGGGACTCTATCGAGTCGGAGGAGAGCTCTATAGCTCTTTCTCAGACTTGAAAGAGTAATATCAACAAAATTTGAACCTCACTGATCGTGCATTGCGCAATCTATCCTTGGTTGTGAAAATGTCGTTCGTACATGGAGGTATATTTCTTCATTACAATCTTTTTCAAACCCTTTCAAAATCATCAAAGAACTTGTTTTTCATAACAAAAACAAAGAAAACAGAAGATCTTTTCATTCTGCCAAAATAAAAAAAATTCAAAATTTTATGCTTACCAGTGACACTGCGTGGTATCTATTCCAACGCCGTACGGCGTCAGTGGTAAAAATCAATTTTTGATGCTCTGTTTCGTAATTCTGGTGCTCTGTTTTCAGAAAAACTTATAAACCTCTTATTACAGTGACCCCCCTTTGGCTTTTGATTGTTACCATTACATCCTCTCATGTTATTTATTATTTCAATTAAGTATTTATTTGTGCTTTAAATATTTTTTTGCATTACTTGTTTATTCAATATGTCATTTTATTGCGTTGCTTGACTTGTCACTGTTATTTATTTCTTTAGAATAATTATTTACCGTTTATGTGAATAAAGTTTTCAATAAAATCTTTTCATAAAAATTCCACAAATATTTAGTAGAGACCGGAAAATTCCGGGCACGCGGGGTGCATTTTTCAAAGAAAACCTTCCCCGTGGGTAACCTGGCTCCCGAACCCAAATCTCTATTCTTCGCAGATCAAACCCTTTTTTCAGCGGCACAACAGTCGTATTCTTTTCTAAACGGTTCCTCGGGTACCTAACATTTTCCTAAAATTAAACCCCGGGTGGCGACTCTAAAATTTTATTTTTTTTCCTAAGTTCGCCTCTTTTTCAAAACAACAATCAAAAAGCGTGGCACCGTCCACAAAATGGCGACTCTGTTGGGGATGAATATTTTTTAAATTAATCTTTATTTTGACATTTTACACTTGTAAAACGACCCTTGAAAGTTGACACAATGTACATGCTTCGCGCTGTCAAAGAAAGGAATGATGTCAGGGTGAGAGCCCGATCAATCCGGACTGGAGCTTTCCCGGTTGTTTGCCCGTGTAAAATTTCAAGGTTTTGATTAATTTAAAAAAAAAAAAAGCGAGCCAAACTTGAAAAATATTTGTGGGATTTTTGAAAAGATTTTATTGTTAAACTTTTGCATTGCACGTGCATGGTTTAGTAGCCTCGCCGCTGCGTCCTGGTTACCCTACGCAGCTTGCTGGTGTTAGGACATCACAGGATTCTCGGCAACCTTGGACGATGATGAGTCAGCCTGCCGTTATTACCTTTGCCACGTCAGTATTCTGTGCAAAGGGGAGGCAAATATTGGCTCTAGTCTGGGGAACCCCCTAAACCAAAACCGGCCTTTGCATATAGATAGCCGTAGAACTTTCCAACCTACGACAGGACCCACAGGGTAGGATTATGTGATATATCCTGCTATGTGTTTACTGCTTTCCTATGTCCTGTCAGCATGCTACCTGTTTACTTCTTTTTGCACATACCATGCTACTTGTTTACCGCTTTTGTATATACTGCTATCATTTTGCATGCACACGCTTTAGCATAAATTTTTTTGGTCAGTCAGACCTTGAATTGTCACCTTTCCTGCAGTCTTAAGAGGTTGCCTTGCCCGATGAAGAGTCATGCATTCCAATGCACGTTGTTTAAATCACATAGTCCTTAGGAAAATGAGACTAAAATCTTCAGTAAACTGTCATTAGCTTAAGAGTAATCAACCCCATTTATGAGGATGCTTATTCTAGTATCCTGATGAGAGATCATTAAAGAAAGTCCATTTTCAGATTTTTCCAAAGTCTTGTTTTCCTGATGAGGATACACTGTCAAAAGAAATACTGAGGATCGGGGCAGCCTTTTTGAGACCGTTTTCCTTTATTCAAACACCTCCAGTGTCAGCCGTGCTCGAACGGCTTCCTGTTATCCTGTCTAGCCTTAAACATTTTTATCTAAATTTCAGCAGCCTTATTGCTCTGTTTTGGATGGTCACGAAAATTGATTGGCTTTGGTTCCAGCGCACGGGAACTTAACCTACCGAGTAACGACCTACCCATGGCTGTTGAAAACACCTTCTGAGACTCAGGGTGACATACATGACGACACAACAACGACATTCTCCTTTTCAAAATAAAACAATCAGGGGCACTTTTGAGTTCAAATTTCGCTTTACTGTCAATTCCCAACCGTCAAGCCAAACAAGAAAACCTTACCACTTGAAGTTGACTTTTTCAGAACAAAGGTTGACATGACAAACAATCCCGATCGCCCAACCAGCGATTAATTCGAACTGAGTATGGAGCAGAACAGTCAACTAGCCTCCCAGTCATGGCCAAGACTACAAAACAGTTAGAGAAAACAAAGGTTCAGATTCTCAAAGAAGCCTTGGAAGATCAGCGAGCTACCAACAGCAAGCAAATGGCTCAAATGATGATCATGATTCAAGACATGACCTCCCGTCTGTTTGGGGAATCATCAAATAATTCAGGGATGGAAGCTATGATGGCTAAAGTAGCCAAACTAGAGGAGTCAGTCCTGAAACAAGAAAAGATTGCGGCTACAGGCATTGACATTGAGAAACTATGCTTATTTCCTGATGCCAAACTGCCTGACAAATTCAAGCCAATTGACTAGGACAAATTCGATGGAAGCGGTGATCCAAAGGCACACTTGCAAACATACGTGGGTACCTTATTCATGTATGATGTGGAGAAGAACGCCATGGCCCAAATGTTCCAGCAAACCCTGACGGGGCGCACTCCGTTGGTTTCTGAACTTAGACAATTCAAAGAAGAAAACTTGGGAAGACATTGGGGCAGCCTTTGTGGCTCAGTACAACTACAACATCCAGCTGGAGATGACCATTCGGGAGTTGGAATCAACCAAGATGGGGAAAAATGAATCCTTTGCTGACTTTATCAAAAGATGGAGAGGAAAAGCCTCTCAGATGATTGACAGGCCGTCAGAAAAGGAACAGATGCGGATCATTACCAGAAATTTGGCTCCAGATTTTGCAAAGCACTTGGTGGTGTTCCAAACCACCGCCGATTTCAAAACCTTCTATGAGGCAGGCCTTGCCGTTGAGGAGGCAATCCGGTCTGGCATCTTTGAGAAAAGTGAGCCTGTTCCCAAAGCCAAATGGGTGTACTCCGACAACAGCGACAAATTGTTCAACGGAAATGATTATACCCAAGCCTTTTCCAACTCCACAAACCAAAATGTCAACCAAGCCATACATGTCAACGAGGTCAAAGCTCAAACCAACCATTCTAAAAACCACACAGAACCCTATCCCAATTCTCCACACCTCTGTCCTCGATTTATGACGAGCTCCTCAAAACCGGCCATATCAAACCACTTCCTCCAACTCCTCTACCTCAGAAGCTCCCATCTTACCATAACCCAAATGCCTTTTGTGCATTCTACCAAATGCTCGGTCATGCTACCGATGAGTGCCACCGCCTCCGTCATAAAATTCAGGACCTCATCGATAACAAAACCATCTTTCCTCCACCCGCAAAAACCAACACCCAATCAAATTCCAATCCGCATATCAACTCCGTCATGTTCAACACCGAACCAATGGGGGATTGTTGATTCAATAGATGTCAAGGCCAGCAAGGAGGAATAAACTGTCAAGGACCATGCAATAGCCCAATCTTCCACGAGTCTTGGAAACATGCAAGTCAGGCCAAATCTTCAAGTCCAGTTTTCAAGTTTGGAAGTCAAGTCTTCATCTTTACTGTGTTAGGTTGTGTTTCGGGTCTTTCATGCTTTTTTGCTTTCAAGTTTGTGTCTGTCTTCAAATTCGAGTCTGTAATGTCCTATTATTGTCAAAAAAAAAAACCAAAAATAGAGTCAGCATTGTAGTTCTGAACTACGCACGATCTGATTCCTTGCAAAAGGATACATAGGCAACCCTTAGTGGTTCGATCGTAACTTTTGGAAAATCAATGTCACACCTTTATGTTGAAATTGTATTAATAAACTTCAGTTTTTGCAATAATCCCTCAACTTGGAATTGTTTTCCACCATCATTTGAGAATCATGAGAATCACTTCAAAACACGAGATTGAATCCTTGCCCTGCGAAAGAAGAAGGAATTCCAGACACGATTCCACAGTGCCATCAAGAAGCAATGCTTTGGCATAGAAAAAGCCTGCTAGGTCGAAAATCCGCAAGGGCGGCCTAGGCAAAAGTTAAGGCTAAAAGCTCGCTAGATCAAAACTTCAAGATATGATCTAGGCAAAAGTTAGAGCATACACAGATTCTCTCTATCAAGTTGCGCAATTCAAAATGAAGAAAGGCAGTCTTTGCTTTTATTTTCCAAATAAATATACCCGCCTTGATAGCCCTTTTGAGCCTGAATCATTTTCTTTGAAAAAGAACCCTGTTAGGCAGCTATCCCCCACACTGGGGTAAAGTAAGAGATATGAAAGTGCCAAACGCAATATTTCCATGTGGCACATCAAAAGTTCCAGAAAGTGCCCAACCGCATGATTTCCAGTGGCACATAAAAAATTCTAGAAAGTGCCCAACACATGATTTCCAGTGGCACGTCAAAATCTTAAGAGAATGAAAGTGTCAAACACATAGGCACGACAAATTGCGAAAATACCCAAGCAAAAGGGATACAAAGAAAATGCCCATCGAAAGCAAGAAAGGGGCACCAATGTAATGCAAGATAGCTGCTAGCTCCAATAACCCGAAGGAAAATAAAATTTTGAGCCTATTATCCTTTCTTTGTCAAGCCCATAACCATGGCCCCATTATAACCTAAATAAAGACCTTTCAAATTGGAAAACGCAACTTGATAGTGAGAATCCAAGTAAAAAAGGGAACAGTCTAATCTCCCTTAAAAGTCAAAGCATTGTGCAAACAGTGGCGTCAGCCAAAGCAGAAATCCAAACCGGGGCACATCAATGTGTCTTCATTAGCAGCCCTCCAAACTAGGGCACCTCAGATCATCATTAGCAATCCGGGAAATGGATTCATGATAAGAAATCTCGTGTTTTAACAAAATAATCAATTTGAATGATAATCATTTGATGGAGTGAAACAATTTTGAAATCCCGAAGGGAAAATCATCAAAAACCCGATTTTGTCGTGACAATTTCAGCATCAATCGTGAGACATGTTTGCCGTCCTTTAGAACTCTGAATCAGTATAGCCTTTTCTTTGAGTCAAATGGTGTAGTCAATCTTCGTCCAGTCAGGGGCACCCTCGAGGGGAGTCACTCAATTGATAAATGACTTTTCTTATCCTTTGAAATTGATCTTGTCCAAGTCCACCCCTTTGTCCAAAAGGCCGATCAAATCCTTCGGCCTTGCCAGTCATGTTAAAGTCCACTCTATTGTCCATGTGGTCGATCAAATCCCTCGGCTTTGTCACTCTTGTCAAATCCTTTCAGTCAGCATGGTCTTGTCAAAAATATATTTCGTTGTTTATGTCTTGCCAATGGGCATCATTGTAAAGTCACTCATCTGTCTAGGCCTTTTCCAAATTCACCTAAGATCTTTATCCAGTCAGGCCCTAAATGGTCTTGTTAGTCTTAGACTCGTGGACGACGATTTCAATGCATGGAAGAATCAATGATAGCCAAAACCACAGATTCAAAACTGAGGGGCACATTTGTCCAAGGCTTGGGGCATATCGGCCTACCACCATTCACTGGGGCAAGCATATGCCCAAATTCAAGGACTCGGACACGTCAGCCCATAACCATTCACCGGGGCAAGCATATGCCGGGATCCAAGAAAGCTCAAAGCCACAATCTTCAGCCTCAATAAAAATAAACCCAAGAGTCAAACCTCAACCTAAAGGCTCAAGCCTCAAGAACCAGCCCGAAATCCAAACTGTGGCCTAATGGAAAGACAGTAAAGCAAAAGAGACACTCCGTTGTGCCTCCTACCTTTTCAAAGAAAGGAATGTTGTCATTATGTCATCAAGTGTCGAAACCTAAGTCTCACACAACCATCCTCCGGGATGATTCTTCAACCAAACACCCTCCTTGGCAGTTTTTCAAACAAGTGTCCTCCGTGACGATCATTTTTCAACCAAACGCCCTCAGTGGCAGTTTTTCAAACAAGTGTCCCCATTGGCGATTTTTCAATCATGCGGCGGTTTTTTTCTATCAAGCGTCCTCAGTGGCGGTTTTCCATCAATCATCCTTTGATACAAGCTTTTAATCTAACATCCTCCCGAACATGTTTTCAATCAACAGTTTTCCAATCAATCGTCCTTCAAAACAATTTTGCTTTTAGACAATTATGCTTCGGGATAGCTTTTCAATCAATCGTCCTCCAGGATAATTTTTCAATCAACTTCAAGCTCAATTTCAAAAATCAAGACCAGAAATGGTCGCCTTCAAATTCAATTTCAAGACCAAAAATGGTCGCTTCAAAATCAACCAAATTCAATTTCAAGTGAGTCCGGACGGTCACTTGCTCCAAATGGATTATAGTCACTGTTTAATAAAGTCCGTCAAGCATCAATAAAAATTCCTTAATGGCACCAGTTGATATTTTCATGTAAGCCCTTACACGGCATTTAAAGTTTTCATGTAAGCCCTTTCACGGCGTTTAATATTTTCATGTAAGCCCTTACACGGCATTTAAAAGTTATCATGATATTTAAAAGTTTTCATGTAAGCCCTTACACGGCATTTATAAGTTTTCATGTAAGCCCTTACACGGTATTTAAAAGTTCAAGACATTCATCGATTTTGTTCACTAAACATCATCCTCGTTGAAAAATGAGGTGTCAATTTTCATGATGGCCCCGATGAACTACGATTGGTCTGATCCTCCCAAACGAGGTACGTAGGAAGCCCTGAGCTCGACCAAATTTCCTGTTTTATTGTTTTCCACGCAATCAGTCAACACGACTTGCACCAACACAATGGTGACTAAGCCGCGTCGAAGAGGGGCAACTGTAGACACCCCAATTTTGATGACTTGTGCATCCCTGATGATGAAAAGAACACGGAATATACCTTGGAACGATCCCTTGGGTCAAAAAGGTCAAAGAGGTCAAAAACCCAAAACCACTTGAACCGTACGACCTTTGCTCCTAAACCGTACGGCTTAAATTCCAAAGCTTTGCCATTGCCACCGTGTGGCGTACTTGTTTGCACCGTGCGGTGCACATACACATGTCGTACGACATCTTCTCCTTTAACCGCGAATTCTAGAGCGAAATGACAGCCCTCAGTCTCACAGAGCGAATATCAACATGCTGGCTATGGCGTAGCTCTTGCCGTGAGGGATTTGGTTAACGTGGGAATCAGTCGTCTCTCCTCGCCTATAAAATCCAAACTCCGTCAACCGGTTTCAGCCCCCGGAGATATACACAGACCGACCCTCAACTACGAAGCAGCTGAAAAATTCACGCATCAACCGAAATCGAAAAATCCCAGAAAAAAAAACTTCTTGCTCTATTGCCATACTTACACTCTCACTCACCCATAACCCCAAAATCATACCACAATCTTGTCTCATAAACCTCTCATCCTCAACCCAACCGGTTTCGTTTTCCATCCAGTTCCGTTTTAAGGTATAAATCCCGAGTTCTTATTTGAAGCATTATTCTCTGAGGGGACTCTATCGAGTCGGAGGAGAGCTCTATAGCTCTTTCTCAGACTTGAAAGAGTAATATCAACAAAATTTGAACCTCACTGATCGTGCATTGCGCAATCTATCCTTGGTTGTGAAAATGTCGTTCGTACATGGAGGTATATTTCTTCATTAAAATCTTTTTCAAACCCTTTCAAAATCATCAAAGAATTTGTTTTTCATAACAAAAACAAAGAAAACAGAAGATCTTTTCATTCTGCCAAAATAAAAAAAAATTCGAAATTTTATGCTTACCAGTGACACCGCGCGGTATCTATTCCAACGCCGTACGGCGTCAGTGGTAAAAATCAATTTTTGATGTTCTGTTTCGCAATTCTGGTGCTCTATTTTCAGAAAAACTTATAAACCTCTTATTACACTGACCCCCCTTTGGCTTTTGATTGTTACCATTACATCCCCTCATGTTATTTATTATTTCAATTAAGTATTTATTTGTGCTTTAAATATTTTCTTGCATTACTTGTTTATTCAATATGTCATTTTATTGAGTTGCTTGACTTGTCACTATTATTTATTTCTTTAGAATAACTATTTACCGTTTATGTGAATAAAGTTTTCAATAAAATCTTTTCGTAAAAATCCCACAAATATTTAATAGAGACCGGAAAATGCCAGGCACGCGGGGTGCATTTTTCAAAGAAAACCTTCCCCGTGGGTAACCTGGCTCCCGAACCCAAATCTCTATTTTTCGCAGATCAAACCCTTTTTTCAGCGGCACAAGAGTCATATTTTTCTAAACGGTTCCTCGAGTACCTAACATTTTCCAAAAATTAAACCCCGGGTGGCGACTCTAAAATTTTCTTTTTCCCTGAAATTCGTCTTTTCTCTTCAAAATCAGCGCGTGGGCCCCGACCGTCCACAATATTTTTTTTTTTCCGATTAGCACATATACCATTATCTCTTGATTTTTTTCTAATATACAAAGAATTCATCGCACAAATACCCTTATATGTTATTTTTTAAGGGAATATATAGAAAATTGATTAGCATAAATACCTTTATTAGTTTTGTTTTGTTGATGTTCTTGGCAAACATATATGGTAGTCTGTTGCAATTTGGCCTCTGTTTCATGCCAATAACAACAACCAAATATGTGTACATCTGTACTCTGTATCATGCCTGCAAGACAGACCTATATGGTAGTCTGCTACAATCTGGCATTTTGTTTCTTGCCAAAAGTAGCAACAAATTATCAAATATGTGTACATCTGTTCTCTGTATCATGCCAGCAAAGTAGACATATATGGTAGTCTATTGCAATCTAGCCTTTATTTCATGCCAAAAACAGTAACAGATTACCAACTATGTTTACATTTGTACTCTGTATCATGCCTGCAAAGTAGACATATATGCTAGTATGTTGTAATCTAGCCTCTATTTCATGCCAATAACTGTTAGAGATATGACCTAAAGTCAATCATGTGGATGAAGATTTTAGATCTTTTGTAAGCATTTCTCTTATCAATAAATGGACTTATAATATATTATGTTTACTATCTTATTAAAGTTTACGTAATATGTCCATAAAATAAAGTTGAGAAGGTTTGTTCTTAAGAGTTAAGAGTTGGAGACTTAATCTTCTCGGCACTTTATTCTTTAATTGTTCCTAGTCATTGGATTACTTATTGGGCATCAGTAATCTGTCAAGACTAGTACATGTTATGCTCTCTCTTTAGGGGAATGGCTAGTCTCAAGTCATTAGTGTAGAGACACTAAAGCAAACATGTAGGTGTTTGTTAGAGGAACAAATTCACTGAACGTGACCATCAATGAATGTTTATATGGAGTTCTACTTACTTGTCAAATTGACATTCGTAAGTAGCAGTTGTGCAAGTAATCCTTAGACCTGAGATCATCATAGTAGTCTTGTATATGTTTTCCTAAACTACAATGTACAATGTGCAAATGTTCTAACCATGGATATGAATACGTACTATTGAGTTGTGTGAAGACATGTGTGGAGGCTTGTGAATGTCCAATAAGGAATCTGTCACTCATAAGTGGTTATATGAGAGAATGTCTTATGTGGTCTTCAATGATGTAACTCAGTGAATCCTTGGCCAAGGTGGAGTAATTATTGGAAATGAGTTTCTAATTTTACTACATGAGTTTATCTGTTGATCAGACACATATGATTGAGTTGAGGGGTTTGACAGGAATTCCATTCCCTACTAACTCGTTCGGGACATTGCATGACAGAAGGATGTGATTGTACGCTAACTGTTTTTCACTGTATAGGTTCGCTGAGTGATATTCATTCTAGTCTAGGGTTGACCATGACATGCTGCTAGGTGTCACTCATGGTTAGTAGACGCCTAAAGAGTAAAGAGTTATTCTAGGGAAAATTAGAAGGAGTTCTAATTGTGTTCTACAAACTAGATTAGTGTGAACCTAAGAGGTCACACACTAAATGGGATTATATGTGATTCAATAACACGAGGAGAGTTATTCCTAATTAAAGAGTATATTAGGACTATAACTTAATTAATGAGTTATTTAAGAGTTAGTTCCAATTAAGAGTTAATTGGAGGATTCAATTATATAGAATTGACTAGAAGGGACCTATATGCAATTAAGAGTTAATTGGCAATTATATAGTACAACCATTCTCATATTATCCATGTGAGCTAAGGTTATATTAGACATTTCATATAAGAGTTATATATGTCTAATATAATGTATATTTTTATGTGATAAATATATATACATTGTATGAGAAAGAAAGTTGATGACTTAACTTCATTTTGACAAGTCTTTCTCTCTCTCTAAAATGCTCTCCCTTCTCTCTAGAATTGCTTTCTAGGGAATTCATGTCTAACTCTCTTGTTCCTAGTAAAGAGTACTAACATACTCAAACTAGTAACTCTCTCCTTATTCTTCCATAAACATTTAAGAGTTAAATTCTAAGGAAGATAATTCTTGAATCCATGGCTTAATCTTAACTGTGGATACATCTTAGAGGGCTTATACTATTAGGCCTTAGAAGGATTATATCAAAGGTGCAAAGAAAATATTTCTCACAAAGGGTTGAAAAATTAGAGCCAAGATCAAAGGAGGATCTCCATACTTTCATCTAGAGTAGAAGATTTCTACAAAAGGGTATGAACTTCTTCTTGTTCTTATTCTTATATTTTGTATATACATCACAAGCAAGTTTTTGGGAAGAGTTTAATCGGTAAAATTTATTTTTCCGCTGCGTTTACCGGCTAATTTCCTTTCAATAACAGCAACAGATTACCAAATATGTGTAGATCGGTAGCAGATTACTAAATTTGTATAGATATGTACTGTGTATCATGTCAACAAAGCAGACATATATGATAGTCTGTTGGTATCTGACCTCTATGTAGACACCCCAATTTTGATGGCTTATGCATCCCCGATGATGTGGGAGCATGGAATATACCTCGGAGCGGTCTCTTGGGTCAAACAAACCAAAGAGCCAAAACCCAAAAACCCCCCCTGAACTGTACGGCCTCCCTTTCAGAACCGCACGGCCCAGAAATCTCTTGACACCGTACGGTTTCTTTAGCCACACCGTACGACACCTCCTTGCACACCACACGGTGCCTGTGTCCCATCTCCCTGATTCCCGTGTTCGTTCCAGCAGCTCAAAATCGTAGCGTGATACGTTACCCCTACTGTAGCTCATCATTTTGCGTGGGAGAGTACGGCAACCCTTTGCCTATATATACTCACCCTCGTCGACCAATTTGGGTACCGAGAGACCTCTTACCCGACATACGTATCTCGCAAATTCGAAAATTACCTTGTGAGATCTTTGCCTCTCTAGAGACCTTGCTATTTCCAATCACTACATTCAGTGTGTTCTACAAATCCGAAAGCCAAAAGCCTTCATTCTCATCCCCAACCGGTTCATCTCCGAGGTATAAAACATGTTTTGATTCAAACTCGTGTCTTCTTAGGGGAGTCTCTGCTGGGTTTAGGAGAGATTTCATACCTCCTCCAAATCCGGCAAGACCAAATTTCCATCAAATGGAATAACCATGGGTTATTCACGCCTCTGGAGTAATGCCGTAAACACATCCAATGTGTTTTACGACATTCAAATAATAGAGGAACATTGCAAACTTTTCAAAAAAAGGTTTTTATTTTTTTTTGGATTTAAAAGTTATGATTTTTATGGGGAAAGCATCCATTTTCTTCCCTGGTCCGAAAGCGAGATTTTTTGAAAAACATTCAGCAGTGGCACCGTGCGGCTTTAGCACTGGCACCGCGCGGTGTGTGTTTAGACACCGTACGGTGTCAAGGTCGAAATGTGATTTTATGCCCTGTTTCGCGTGTTTGGTGCTCTGTTTTCTGAAATAACCAAAGGGGTCTTATTGCAGTTGACCCCCTCTATTTCCATTTCTTACATTTGCATCCTCTCATTTTATTATTTTATGTCAATTGATATCCGTTCGCATATTACATGATTACTCCGTTGTTTTAATACAATATTTCCTCTTGTTTTACTCATACAGTGTTTATGTGAATAAAGTTTATAATAAAATATTTTTCAAGAAAATCCCACAAATATTTAGTAAAGAGCGGAAAATTCCGGGCACGCGGGGTGCATTTTTCAAAGAAAACCTTCCCCGCGGGTAGCCTGGCTCCCGAACCCAAATCTCTATTTTTCGCAGACCAAAACCTTTTTCAGCAGCACGAGAGTCATATTATTTTCTAAACGGTTCCTCGGGTACCTGACATTTTCCAAAAATAAAAAACCCGGGTGGCGACTCTAAATTTTTCTTTTTCCTCATTTCGCCTCGTTTTTCACAACAAAAGCGTGGGTCGGTTTTTCCGACCATCCACACTCTGTTTCATGTCAAATAACAACAACAGATTACCACATATTGCTGTTATACGGTAATTTTTATTTTATTTTTAATTGTTCCATACTAAATTTGTTTTGCATTTGTTAGTTTTGCGTCGATTCTTTTGTAGATTATTGGTTTGTCACGAAGAGAAAAATCTAAAAAGTAAACAAAAATGGTACTCCAACTTTTAGGGGGAAAATTGGAAAGAAATTAAACCTTTTTTTTTTAAAAATGTAACTTATATTAATAATCACACTATTGGTAATCCTTTCTTTTTTTATAAAATGTAACTTGTATTAATAGCTATCAAATAGATAAAATTATGGGATTATTTGTTTTAATCAATTCTTTGCAAGTAAACATCAACAGAGGAATGGAAAACCATGAAGTAGATCTGAAACTGTCAAAGTGTTCTTCTACATTGAAAATTCATTACCGAGCGAGGTTCCCTTTGGAGAATGTTAAAATCCAAAGGACTGGGTATATGAAATAACCCGATTGTTTGGATAGGGTATGAAATATCCCATAATCCACAAAAAAATTTAGATTATTTTTGTCTTTAGTAAAGTTTTTAAAACTTTTGATCATAATTTTTTACTTTACAGATTCCTCTCATCGAGAAGAACTAATAATCCACAAAAAAAATTTGACAAAAAATCAACAAATGCAAACGAAAAAAATTTAGAATAAGAATAAAAGAATAATCTAAGTGGATTTTTTTTTTGCCAAAGCATAAATTCAACATTTTCACTGTTGGAACTGGAAGTATACCCATAGAACAAGAAATGATCGAGTCTCTCTCTCTCTCCTCAGTCCACCTATGGCGTCCAATTCCCCCCTCCAAAACCCATTTAGGAAGATATAGACAACACCCGAGAAATGCAAACTTTAAATTGAGAAATTCTCAATTCAACACAAAAACCCTTGAAAACACCAAGTTACATTGAGAAATTCTCAATTCTAACACCAATAAATGAGATGCATTTGCATGACCTAAGATTATAGGATTACTATTTACTTCATCATCGTGGAAGTAAAAAGGGGAAAATCACAGTCACCAGAGATTTCGCCGGAGAGAAGAAAAGACGAATCTTAGGTTCAGATTTTGTAGGAGGAGACGGCGGTGTGATTGGGAGCTTTTTCGATGGAGAAAAGTGCCCGAGTCGCGCGGCAGCAAAGAAAACGAGAGAGAGAGAGAGAGAGAGGTATATCACAGGGCATTTTTGTCCAACTCTGGACTTCTCGCGTTAATATTTTGTTACCCATGGATCCTGTACATTGTGAAAACGCAGCGTGGGCTTAATGGCCCAGTGACCTCTACTCTTGGACTTGACACCAATTGTCTGTTTTATTTAAACAACCAACTAAAGTCTAAAATCTTCCTATAGGTGGTCAATGTGTACACTAAAGCCTTTTATATTTATAGTATTGCATGTGGTTAATATATGTGGGTTTTGTTTGAATATTTATACTATAAATACTCACCAATCCTGGTAATTCACAATAGAATCCTTAATAGAACAGTTTAAAACAAAGTGCACACTGTTTACAACCAAAATTAGGAAAATCAAGAAAAAAAAGTATTTATTGAGTTAATATCGTCATATGACTTTTCTCTGAGCAACAATCAACTCTCTATATAAAAAAATGAATATCGTGCGAAAACATTCGGCACACAAATTTCTACAATAAATATTAGTGCATTTATCCCCGATTTAATTTTAGTTGACGTAATAACATAGAATTCACCTAGAAAATTTGTGATATGATAAATATTTTCATATCATTTGGCCCCATTATTCACGCTAATATATGAAAATTTTGTATCTATATACTAGTTAGTAGAGCTAGTAGAGTTATGGTAAATGTTGAACACTCTGTCCAAAATTTCTGGAGCCGCCACCAAGTCCGCTCATATATCTGATAGGCGATAGGGACGGTTGGCTCTAGATCTTAGTAGAATACTGTTGAGTCGATCGGTTTTTGTAATTTTGTTGAATCGTTTATGTGACAGATCTAAACTTTGCTTAAGGTATCTGAAAGCTGTTCTTGGACTATTCTTGGAGCAGGTCGAAGAACAGTTGTTCTTGGACTGTTTTTGGGCTCTAAATCTCGGTATCGGGATACGTAGCGGTATCGGTGATACGGCCAAATATCGGCCTGTACCAGCCCGTATATCGGTGCATATCGGTATTGGTCCCTCAAAAAACCGATACATATCGCCGATACGTCGCGTATCGACGGATATTTAAATCCTCGAATCCTAGCAAAAAGAATCAAGTTCCGAAAAGAATTCACAAATCTGAGAGGGAAAAGCTGAAGCGTGAACATTTGAACGATCTCTTTCTGGAGCTGGCTAATTCCCTTGGTAATTTCATCGAAGCTATTCTGATGATTTCTTTGTAGGATCTTTATTTACTTAGACCAATTTAGACTTGTTTCAAGCGCGGAATTATAACTTTTTGCCTCTTAACTTCCACAATGAATTGCACTGAATTTGTTCATGAATTTCATTTGTAGGACTGCCACATCAGAACAACGGAAAGGCCGCTATACTAGGAGAAACTGCTCGACATGTAAGGATATGCATGCCCAGATTGAGAGCCTCAAAAGAGAGAATGCAGCTTTGTTGTCTGAATCCTAATATGTAAGGCTTTTAAATATTGACGAGTTACTGTCATTAGATGGTGCGACTTAAGCACAATCATAGGTGGTGCCAACTTCAGTACTTGACAAGCATCACGTCTCAATTTACTTTTATGTTTTAACACGCCCCTTGTTTACTACTATATCTGTACCATTACAACAATAATAACAGAACCCGTCTCCAATCATTGGGGGTATGGGTGGGGGAAGATTGGAGACAGACTTAACCTTTGGCATTATGCACAAAGTGGCTGCTCTAAGAGTATCACTGAAACAGTGGCCCCCCTAAACCTCCAAGAACCAAGGAGCTACAGGGACGTTTTGCTGCAGAACCATACCCTTAAATCAAAGCCGAAAGGTATCAGGGAGGGGAGGCCTAGGGACCTAAATTAATTTTTGTGCTCATAAGAGAAATTAATTTGGGTCCCTAGGTCTCCCCTCCCGGATGCCACATCTGTACTTGTTGGAAATACTGTAGGAATATTGGAACTTTTTACCTCTCAATTCTGTTATTGAAAAACAAAAATACCGGAACTAGATTAGCTGATGTTTGGGTTGAGTCGCAGCCTATGTCGCTCTCTTTAAGACGTTTCGCGGCTCCGCCCTCACTGTGCAAGCAGTTGCAGTCACGCCGTCTCTAGGATAAAACAGCCCAAAATACAGTCTCTGTCTCAATCTTCTTTGCACGAAAGAAGACTGGAAAATGCAGAACACAATCGACCTTTCTTGCTCTCTAAACTTTTGTATATGAAAATGATTTTTCGGTGTTCTTCCGTGCAAAGAAGATCAAGACAGAGGCTGTATTCTGGGCTGTTTTATCCTGGAGACGGCGTGGTTGCAACTGCTTGCACAGTGAGGGCGGAGCCGTGAAACGTCTTAAAGAGAGCACCTAGTCCGCGACTCAACCCAAACAACAGCTAATCTAGTTTCGGTATTTTTGTTCTTCAATAACAGAATTGCGAGGTAAAAAGTTTCAATTTTCCTACAGTATTTCCAACAATTTTAAGATGTTTTTATCCGCAATGGAATTTGAGAACAAATCATCTTGTGCTCCCACCGACATCAACATGCCGTTTCGATTTGAAGGCTTGCACTATAAACGGTGGAAACTTAAGTTGTTCTTTTACCTCACTACCCAAAAATTGGCTTCATACTGTTCTTCTGTTAAACCCGCTGCCGTTACCCCGTCCACTGATTAAAATCGTGAGGAGATTCAAAAATGGATTGATGATGATTTTCTTTGTAAAAATTATATCCTTAATGCCTTATCTGATGATCTATATGATTACTACTCAACTTTTGAAACTACTAAGGATGTTTGGGATGCGCCACAGAAAAAATATGACACTGAGGAGGCTGGGTCTAAAAAGTATGTTGTGAGTCGATATCTGAAATTTCAGATGGTCGATGAAAAATCTGTGGTGGCCCAATCCCATGAGTTACAGAAAATTACTCATGAAATTATTTCTGAAGGAATGACTATTGATGAACAATTTCAGGTTGCAGTTCTTATGGACAAACTTCTCCAGGTTGGAAAGATTTCAAGAAAGATCTCCGCCACAAAACAAAGGAGTTTTCAATGGAGAACTTGATTGCCCGTCTTCGAGTTGAGGAGGAGGCACGGAAACAAGATCAGAAAAATGAGGTTCTTTTTGTTTGAAACAAAAAGAATCAGAGTTCGGCTGTGCTTAAGCCAAAAGGAAAAATCATGAAGCCGAACTAGAATCAGAGGAATCAGAATGTGAAGCCCTATTAGAATAGGAACCAACCCCCTTCAAAAGGCCAGGCTCGAAACACGAACTCTGTCCAATTTGTGTGTTACAACTGTAACAAGCCTAGTCATATGGCAAGAAATTGCAAGAACGCTAGGTGTCACACTGGTCCACGGGCGAACTTGGTGAATGAAGAACCACTAGTGGCTATGATATCAGAAATCAATTTGATAAGTGGTTTAGAAAGG
Organism: Gaultheria prostrata; assembly: GCA_036023075.1. NCBI lineage: Eukaryota > Viridiplantae > Streptophyta > Magnoliopsida > Ericales > Ericaceae > Gaultheria > Gaultheria prostrata. The sequence goes on along the minus strand of JAXBDA010000320.1, from coordinate 73,200 downwards.
TGGTGGATAGACACTGGTGCTTCTCGCCATGTCTGTTATGATCGTTCCTTGTTCAAGAGCTATTCTGAAGCTGATGATAAGAAAGTGTTGTTGGGTGACTCCCACACCACTAAGGTTCTTGGTTTTGGTGACATTGATATTAAGTTCACTTCTGGAAGGACTGTTACTCTGAAAGAAGTTCTGCACACTCCAAAAATTAGGAAGAATCTTGTGTCCGGCTACCTCCTCAATAAGGCTGGCTTTACTCAGACACTTGGAGCGGATCAATATACTCTCACCAAAAATGGAGGATTTGTTGGTAAAGGTTATGCTACTGATGGGATGTTTAAACTGAATGTTGACATGAATAAAATTGCTACTTATTCTTATATCGTTTGTTCTATGAATGTTTGGCATGCTAGACTTTGTCACGTAAACAAGAAATTGATTAAGAACATGAGTAACTTATGTTTTATTCCTAACATTTCATTAAATGATTTTGAAAAATGTGAATCACGTAGCCAAGCCAAAATCACAAAGAAACCGCATAAATCAATTTCTAAGGAATCAGAAGTGCTAGATTTGCTTCATACTGATATTTGTGAATTAGACGGAGTTCTCACTAGAAATGCACAACGATATTTTATCACGTTTATTGACGATCATTCAAATTACACTTCTGTTTACTTGATGAGACATAAGAATAAAGCATTTGACATGTTTAAGATCTTTCTAAATGAAGTTGAGAATCAGTTTAATAGAAAGATTAAGAGACTTCGTAGTGATAGAAGAAGCGAATATGATTCGAATGAATTCATTGCTTTTTATAATTCTACTGGCATTATATATGAGTAAACCGCTCCTTACTCACCCGAAATGAATGGAAAGGCAGAACTTAAGAATAGAACATTGTGTGAACTTGTAGTTGCTATTATGCTTAGTTCGGGTGCAGCTTCACATTGGTGGGGTGAAATTCTATTAACTGTATGCTATGTGTTGAATAGAATTCCTAATTTTAAATCTTTGATTTCACCTTATGAATTGTGGAGAAACAAGAAGCCCAATGTTTCTTATTTTAAAGTTTGGGGCTGTTTAGCATATGTTTGCATTCCTGGCCCTAAAAGGTCAAAACTTACTAGCAGAGCTTATGAATGTGTTTTTATTGGCTATGTTGTGAATAGCAAAGCTTATAAGTTCTTCGATATTAACAACAAGGTGATTGTAGAATCTATTGACGCTGATTTTTATGAAGAAATTTTTTCGTTTAAATCCAAAAATAGTGGGGGCACTGAATCTAGTAGCAGTACACCTAGATTAGAAGAACCTAGACACGTGAACTCTAGGGACATTGATTTCGAACCGAGAAGGAGCAAAAGGGCTCGCATCTCGAAGGACTTTGGTCCGGACTTTGCATTCTCTTTAGGAGAAGACCCCACTACACTTCAGGAAGCCTTGTCTTCCCCGGATGCCGATTTTTGGCAAGAAGCCATTAACGATGAAATGGACTCACTAGAAACCAATAGAACATGGGAATTCGTAGACTTACCACCAGGTTGTAAAACAATTGGTTGTAAATGGGTTCTTAAAAGAAAGTTAAAACCTTATGGTTCAGTGGATAAATTCAAAGCTAGACTTGTAGCAAAGGGATATAGGCAAAGGAAGAACATCGATTTCTTTGACACTTATTCTCCTGTGACACGGACTACCACTATTCGAGTATTGATTGCCATAGCTGCTATCCATAACTTAGTGGTACATCAAATGGATGTTAAAACTGCTTTCTTAAATGGTGATTTAGAAGAAGAGATTTATATGGACCAACCCGAGGGATTTGTTGTCCACGGCCAAGAATGCAAAGTGTGTAAGTTAGTTAAATCTCTATATGGTCTTAAACAAGCACCTAAGCAATGGCATGAAAAATTTCCTTGTTGAGAAGGCTTCGGGAGGTAAATACAGTCAGCGTCGGCACTCACATCACCTAGTTGACAAGGCCGAAAAGGTAGCCGCCTAGGGCCCTCAGTTTTAGGCCTAATAAAAGGGCCCCAAAATCAGATCATAATAAATATTATGTATGTCGAAGATCTCACGACTACGCAAGTCAGTTCAGTTGGTTTGACGTGTGCCTTATATCCACGGCAACGCGGGTTCGATTCCCGTGTCCTACAAGGTGTCATGTGTTTTTTTCCCAACTTTTGCAAAAAAATAAGCTTCAGGTTGACTACTCTAGGACTCAAACTCACAACATCAACGTACAAGACCCACGTTCCAAGCAACCAACCACTGAACCAAAGAACTATCTTGTGTTTCATATGGAACAATCAATATATATACAAACTAATTAGAGGCCCATTTATCAAATTTTGCTTAAGGCCCCGAAAATCTCAGGATCGAGCCTGCTAGTTGACTTCAAGACATGCCTCGATGACTTCTCACATGTATATTCCAAAATTGTCCATAGAGTTTTAATGGATGAAGGAAGAATCAGTTTATCAGTTTCCCACATTCAGAACCTTCCACATTCAGGTGTTGATCCCACATTCAGGTTTTCCTCAACAATCTCAACTGAAGCATATTGTTGCAATAAGCGAAAACAAACATAAAAATAAAAAATTTGAAAGCAAGAAGTTAATGCAACCATTTACTCTCAAGCACTTCCCATCCATGGCTCTCCGTAAACACATTATTATAGTTTTGAGGTAAAAATTCAGTGAATTGAGGCTTGTTTGACATTTGTGAGTGATTAGTTATTTAGTGGTTATGGGGTATCGCCACTTGGTGCCCTAACACCATTCTCCATAACTTTTCTTATCGGTGTTCATCTCATATTCAGGTAAAACTCATATATTTAGTCTTGTGCCTCATATACATGTTCATGAGAATGACATTATAACATAAAGTAATAGCACCCCAAGCGCACTAATTAGTTTTTTGTATAAAAAAAGTGATATACCAGTTCATATTTTTCTATAAAAGAAAATTCTCCTAAAAATCCAGTGCGAGCACATGCTCACACTGGTCCATAAGTGGCTCTGCCATTGCCGTCAAGTCTCACTCCAAGCGTATCGGTAAGTTGTTTTTTTTTTTTGGGAATTTCGGAATAAAGTCATCAACCTAATTTTCGTAACGAAATACTCCATGAAGAATGACGAACATTACACTTGAAAATGGGCAAATCTCACTTAGACCCCCTGAGGTTTTTGACAATGACATATAGATCCCCCATTGTCTCTGATCTTACAGATGTCGACACAAAGACTTGGAAAGCACCGCTTATCCGGGAGAGCTTCAATAAGGAAGATTCAGATCTAATTCTTTCGCTCCCAATTAGTAACACTCAAAGAAGAGAGGTCAAAATTTGGCATCCCTCTTCGAATGGCCTTTTTTTGGTTAAATCTGCTTACCACTTGGAGAAGGAAAGTTTGTCTAATATGAAGGAACGACATGAGCCCCAAACTAGCTCTGCTGGTGCGATGCCATTGATTTGGAAATTGTTATGGGGTCTGCCCGTACACCCAAAGATTAAAGTCCTTGCTTGGAAGTGTTTCAACAGAGCGATAGCTACAAATGCTGCCTTAGTTGCAAGGAAAATCAGCATGAATCCAGTATGTTCTTTATGCGGTAAAATGGAGGAATCAATTTGTCATTTTCTTTTTTAATTTGAGCTCACAACCAAAGTCTGGATCCTTTCACCTTTCCGTTTGAGGCCAGAAGAGCTACTTGAATGCAAACATATGTCGGATTGGTGGATGTGTATTCAAGATCGCATTACCCAAGCTTGACTCCTAGCTTCTTCGATGGGGCTTGGCCTTACTTATTGCTGGTGGATTTGGAGAATGCGAAATAAGGCTGTTTTCAATGGTACAAGGTGGAGAACTGAGGTAGTAAATGGGAAAGCGCAAATAGATTTTTACGACTTTATGGATGCTAATAAGAAGCCTCCCACTACTTCTTCAAATATTTCAATTGCTGGAGATGGAAAATGGCAGCGTCCGGGAAAAGGTATGGTCAAAATTAACGTTGACGCCGTTGTGTCTAAGGCGACAAATACTATTTCATTAGGGGCAATTGCGCAAAGAGACAATGGTGTTGTGCTTGGTATTCTTTTAAAAGTTCACATAGGTATTAGCTCTCCCAGGATTGCCGAGGCTATAGCGATTCGGGAAGACTTGAACTTGGGAATTGCTATGAATGTCCCGAGGATTATCATTGAATCAGATGCAGAGTTGATAATTAGAAGTTTTGGTATTTCAAAGATTCCGGCGTCCGATATCGTAGTTTTGGTGCAAGATTGTTTAGTTCTTAAGAATTCCTTTTTCTCGTGTCAATTTAATTTTGCTAAACGAGATTGTAATTGGGCCGCACATGAGTGTGCACGAAAGGCCCTTTCTAGTGGTTTGTCCGGTCTGTGGACTTCCGCTCTACCCCCATGGGGCTCTTTGCTTTCCGATATTTAGGCATCTTTGCCTTCTGGATTAATACATCTTCTCTCTTTTGTAAGGGCTCCCTTACATAGCTTATGTAAGGGATTTTTCGTTAGAGATTGAATTTCAACAATCCGAGACAATCCGAACCGTTAGATGTGTTTAAAACATGTTTTTAAGGTCCAACACAAGGATTCGTAAAAAAAAAATACCCGGAAGAGCTTGATCCGATCAATATTTGAAAAAACGCTATATATAACATTTTTATCAAAAAATGCTCGGATCAAGCCCTTCCGGGTATTTTTTTTTTACGAATCCTCGCGTTGGACCTTAAAAACACATTCTAAACGCATCTAACGGTTTGGATTGTCGAAATTCAATCTCGAACGAAAAATCCCTTACATAAGCTATGTAAGGGAGCCCTTATAAGATCCTCTCCCTATATATATATATATATATATATATATCTCCCCCATTACTGGGGGGCATGCAAGTAATTTCAGCCCCACCACTAATTCCGTTTAGCTTCCGTTTCTGACAAGGGAGGTCCCTGTCATTTCTCAAAATTTGGGGGAGTTATCTATCTTTGTCAGAAACTTTAGGGGGTCTAAATGAAATTTGCCCCTTAAAATAACAAGGAGAGTGAATAATTGCTCCCTATCTTTTACAGGACACTGTTCCAAGGACGATATATTAGAATGACTTAGGGTGGTTAATAAAGAGGATTATTTTAATATTTTCCTACTCAAAGTTTAGATTGAGATGTGATTAATGTGAATGCTCTAATTTCACCTTTTTTCTAAAAAGGATTACATTAATGTTTTCCTACTCAAAGTTTAGAATGCGATGTGGTTCATGTGAATGCTCTAATGTCACCTTTTGCTGTTTGCATGGGTCTTGTGACTTGTCTTGTTTGGTACAATTCATATCATGGAGGCAGACCTGTAATGGACCGTCGCCGCCATGAAAGAATGCCAATAATTAATTAATTTTTACAAATTCTTTCTTTCTTTCTGAAAAGCAATTAAAAAAATTGTTTCCACAGAGACGAGAAAGAAAAATGAATTTGTTATTGGAAAAACATAATAACATTAACACTCATTTGCCCCGACGTAGAACATTTATACTACTCAAATATTTTCTCAAAGTTTTAATTTTCTTTTCACAATTTCGTAGGAGCTAAGTCCATTATTTCATTGTACGTACGTATTAAATAGTAAATACGGTTACATACATAATCATTGGGTCAAGTGCGTCTGGTATTTTCAATTATTTAGGGTAACCGATAGACTATAGATACCAAAATAAAGTTCAACCAATAACTTTTTGTTTTTTTGGGTAAATAAAGTAAGCTTTCGTCATTGGCTGAATCCTCAAATGAAGACGAAAAGACTTCCAAGTCTTTGGCCATTTTCTTGTGGAAAAGATAAGTCTTTGGTCTTTTCTCTCTTTCCGGGAAAAGGATAGGGTAATGATTATTGCACGCTCTTTTTCATAAATATTTATAAAAAGGATAGTGCGAAAACCAAATCCCGAATAATGAAAGAATAAAGTAGCACTACATTTGGTCTTTATGGTCTTTAGGGCATCTCCTGTCGTGTAAATAAGGTGAAGATAGTGTAAGAAGTAGACCAGTAAGCAACAAAATATGAAAAAATCTGTCCCAATAGTGTTGCTAATGGGAGAAATAAGGTCAGGTAATTGTGTAAGTAATAGTGCAGCACTACCTGCCAGCACAACTGTATTTGTACTACTAACTCTCCTTCGGATGAGAGAGAGAGAGAGAGAGAGAGTGGGAAGAGAGAGAGAGAAATCTGTCAGGAGCAATGAGAGAGAAATGTAAAAGGGAGGAAAGAGAAAGGGAGAAGGAAGGAGAGAGGAGAGAGAAAAGAATAAAAAGTGGCACCTAATTTTTGTACTTTAACAACACAATAACAATATCGTTGCAACACTCCTTACCTTAACAACACATTTTGTCATAACAACACAAAAATGGGACCCATTTTTTACACTTTTGTGTCTTATAACTTCACATTTTTAACTCCATGACCGGAGATACCGTTACAATGCATCTGTGAGGAATATGACAGAGTCCAGGTTGGTAAGCCTTTTCAAGGAAGCTGAAAGGTTCCGTCTCTTATCAGTAGTTCTTTTTTTTTTTTTTTTGTTATTTTGTTTTTTTGTGTGCTCGGTGAAAGTAAGTAGTTAGTCATGTTTAAACCTCAGTTAAATGTATGAGAGTATTGCATCCAAGCCTGGATATCGTAGAGGACATGACACCATGATTGTCACAGTACGTACCGGAACCGGTATATTACCGGGTACCATTTCAGATTCTCCGGTATTAATTTTTTTTATTGTACATACTACTAAAAAAAACTTATCCTTCATCTAGTATAGATATAAACAATGGCATTCAAAACATATTTGAAAAAAAAAAAACCCTTAATTAAACAATGTTTCAATGGAATTCTTAAGTGCAACTTGGACATTCATGTGATAAGAAGATTAATTTAAGACTTATTTAATTAAACATTTTGAATTTTTATTCGAACTTAAAAATGACGTACATCTTTACAACTTATTTTATGTATTTTAATTAACTCATTAGAACAATTATGAGAAAAGTCTAACTTATAAGTGACAATGAAAGAGGCCAAAATCATCTTTTACCATGTCAAAATATGCCAAACCATAACATTCCTACTCTATCAATAGAAATTTACTTTGTCATTTAATTTTTCGTTGTCGGATCAAAACTCAAAAGTTTTTGCTGCCGAATTGCGAAAAATTAAACATAATCTCAAATAATTGTTAATCTCATCGTGATAAATTTGAATTCCTATCATGTATCAAATTTTTTTGGCCAACATTTTATACATCAGTAGTGGAGGATTATTGGGTAAATCATTGAGTTAAGAACCATAGAGGTTTCGAATTTTCTCCATAGATCTCGAAGACTCATTACCAATTGGCAAATTGAATTTCGATGCCTCTCGTTATTTCTTACATATCAATTGGCAAAGGTCAGTCAATAGAGAGTTTTTATAAAAATCATTACAAAATGTAAACGTATAGTTATCAATAAAATAAATAACCATTATAATACTTTGAAATCCATCGATCGTTTATGCATAGAAAGCTTACACAAACACTGTTTGGGCTTAGACAAAAATTATCTGGGCCTAATACATATACATAGGGGTCCTAAAAACTTAGAAACTCCTATTTTTAACATTTTTTGTGGGTCTGAAGACCGAACTTTTTAGATTTTGCCCTTAAGCTGGCTTTGTCTAAACCTCCTCTCTCTGAACTTTTCCACCTGCTTTTCCTGTTCCACTCTCCTCATCCCCATCTCCCGTACATCTTTCTCTTTGATCACTCTGCCGAGAGCCGATGATGTGATGGCGAAGACCGAAGGAGCGGGTTCTTATTTTCTTCTTTCCCTCTCTTGGGATTGTTTCTGTCATTTTAGGGAGCTTTTGCAACCCTCGGAGGGGTACTCATTTGTTGGAGTCTGTATACCTCCTCTTCTTTGGCTGGCTTATTTCTGAATTGTACTTGACTTGAACCTACAGAAATGTGTGGTGGATAAGAAGATTGGAGGCGGGCCGGCCCAGGCCCAAGAGGTCTGGGCCTAGGGCACTCTAAAAAGGGTTGGTTTTAGGGCACTCCAATAATTTTTCAAAATGGACTAGGCTTGGACTTTTTTTTTACCCAAATAATATTAATTACAAAATGACCCAAACCAATGTGGCCTAATCTAAAAAAAAAGGCCCAATATCATTTACAATAGGGCCTAAACCTAATTAAAAAAAAAAACAATCAAAATCTGATCTTCATCTTTTTATTCGTTAAAAATTGGAACGATAGGCAACAAAAAGAGAGAGAAGAGGAAGAACTAGAATGCCAGAAGGGAATCCGATCGCCGTCCTGTCCGTCTGTCATCCATCGTTAAGTTAAAATTAGTAAGTCACTCCACTTTGAGTTTTTTAGTCCTCTCTCTCATATCAAACTGGCAGAACTACATCATTAGCCCGAGTCCCCATCAGATGATATTAAATTAATTCCTAATTTCCTATTACATTGTTTTGGATTTCTCGTATTGTTGCGGAAAAAAATTTTAGGACACATTTTTTAAATTTGGCTTAGAGCACTCAAAATTCTTGGGCCGGCCCTTCGAAACACAACGTGACTGTGCTGTGAGACCATAGAATAATATTACTTTCCCCTAATACTAGCTAGATTTTTCGATATCCCCATGGACCCTATCATCTCCACGTTTATCTCATCGTCAAAAAGAGGGCAACGTAAATGGGCGACAAGAGGAATCATACTTTAACGTTTCTCTAAATGTCGTTTATAATCATAGAGAAAAAAGTTTCCTTCCGTTGTTGGCTATATATCTGAAATAAGTGGAGACGATGACTTCCAAGTCTTCGCAAAACTTACCTGCGTGGCAGTGCTCACTAAATGAGTATATTGGAGCCAGTGGCGGCTCCAAAAATTTGAAGGCTCAAAGAGTGGAAATTATTCAAATTAATAGCAAAATTTAGTGAATATGCGTATAAGACTACCAAAGATGAATTTTGCACTGCGACGGTCTTCTTTTAAAACTATGCCCATCTTTTTTGAACTAAAAAAAAATAGAAAATCCTCTAAGAGCCTTTCATCCCTTTTCATTTCAATACTCAAAATTCAAAATTTTGCTAGTAAAAAGTCATAAATGCAGATGCCAAACCATGATTCCAATGTTACACTAGTTTATAAATTTAAATGAAACAATACACATAACAACAGCTTTTAACTTGGAGCATACATACTACTTGTACAGTACAAACCAGAAGTAAGACGAAGGACCCGAAGAATTAACCCTCACTAATTAATGTCCTCTTTATTAACCAAATTGTAATTTCGAGTCCAAGTATTACATCAGTAAATTTGATTATGTATCCTAAAATGAAACAAAAACACTGAAAGCCTTATAATAAACGGAAGAACCGAAGAATTACAACATGTAGAGATTTCCGTTAGAGATAAGAGAGATCATGAAGCAGAAGGACAGAAAGTTGTTGGATGGCCTTAGTAATGGGGTAAATTATTGGGTGTTTTGCATCCCAATACTACATTTTGATGGGTTCATTTTTCATCTTCTCCAAAATTATAGTAGTACAATAGTAGCAGATTATTTTTCGTCCATGGGGCCGGTGACCCCGCAGGTATGAATGTAGCGTCGCCTCTGATTGGAACCATGTTAAAGTTGGGTTATTGCACAATTATCATTTTTGTTCTTACTATTGCTTTTTCTGGACTTGCTTTTGGAAAATGATAAGGAAAGTCTTTCGTCTTTATAACTTTGTTTTCTGTTTTATTTATGTATAGTTATGGCTTAATCAATCAATTTATTTGCGAAGTCTTTTAAAATATTAAAACAATTTTATGTTGAGTGAGTATGGGCTAACCTTTGTGGCTTGATGGAGAGGGGTGCTTAACACATTCTTCTCACCATACCTTTGGTTCCCAAATTCAGAATCTCTGTCTGGTTTTTCGGTTTCCCAAAAACCAAGTGATGACTCCAAACGGTTAGGCATGCCGCAATGGGTGTCTCAAAACATGTAGCCACTTATCTCGCACGTCTCCAAACTATGTGGTGATTGCCTTTGAGTCATTGCGCTTAACTTCGCGGGCTGCGGGCATCGCACAGGTTTGGGTTATGTATTTTTGTGGTTTTGGGGCCTTGGGCCTGGGTCCCGGGGACACTGCACCGTGCTTACTGTGTAGCGCAGTATTCCTACCGTCCAAAAGTGTTTTCAATGGTCCAGACTATTGATTTTCAAGATGGAAGGCTGTGATATGCACTTAGGGTCGGCCATGAGATTCACGGGAACTAAGACGAACTTGTAAATCTGGGCCTTATATGTTTTCTTTTAAAAAAAATAAAAGAAAAATTAACCTCAAAATGCTAGTTACTTGGTCCCATATTTTGTTTTTTTTCATGATTCATTTCGTTGTTTTGCATAAAACTAGTTTTTTGTCATATTTTTGCACCAATATATCCCTTTATAACTGTGAATTTTGTGAGAGGGAAAAAATCTTGTTATATATGGAGAAGGCAAAAAAAAAGAGGCCTAGGAATTGAATCATGTACCTACTGAATAGAGAAACTAAGCTTTTCGATTAAGCTAGCTAACTCATTGATTGTATAAGTAATAGATTAAATATATATTACGTACATGGGTATACCTATTCGGGGCCCTAATTTTGGACCGAAATTTGGGGGCTTTAGTCAGCCGTCTTGCTCGACTTAGTCAGGGCCGGCCCTGTATACGTTACACGGCCCAGCGCATTAGGTACACTGCACCATCCCCGCTTCCTTAGGGGTGTGTGTGTGTTTTTCCCTTTTCAGTGGTTGGCATCTTGCCTTCCGGATGGTATGTGTCTTGGGTGATATTTTGCCGGTGTGCCATTGTTCCTTAATCTTTGGTTTCCTTATTCAAAGTTTAATAAAATTCTTTTGCTTAGCTAAAAAAAACTAGTTCTATCAAGTAAATTCTTGAGCTTTTTACATTTAACATTTTACAAGACAAGTCATTCTTCTCACATACATCAACTAAAAATACTCAAAAAGTCAAGAAAGTCAAGCTTCATTCAACGGGGCCTAATTTTTCCAGTTGGATTAAAAGGGTTGATGGTAATGCGGCACAACAAATGGGTTTGCTTAAATTTTGGCAATGGATTTAGCAGATCAATGCGAATGGTTTACCAAGATTCGCAAAACATTTTTTTTGTCCAATTTGTGGGAGAATTCGTAAGAGATTAACTTCACTTTGAGAATAAACTAAAATGGAAACTTTAAAAGTCCTACAAATGGCAACGGGGTGGGGCGGGTTTTACCATACCCTATCCGAAAATCTATCTCCACTCCTGCCCCTGCTCCTAACTGGCCGACCGCGTAATTGATAGGTACCCTCTATGTTTTTTATTCCAAAATAGTGAGTAAAAATAATAAAAGTTTACGAAATAAGTACAATTTAACCAACATCTTCTATTTATAAGGAAAATGAAAAATAATTGATACATAATGTGGGATTCTAGTTGTAAGGGTGAAAATATAAGAATAAAATAATTTTTTATGCATAAAAAATGTTTGGGCTGGATTCAGGGTGGGCATCGGGGAGGGGTGATGTCTACCTTGACCCAACCCTAATCCGGTGAGGTTTTTTTAATTCTCCCCCTACCCCTACCATATGTCCAAAAAAAAATTAAAAATACCCGCCCCGGTCGGGCGGGGGTTTAGGGAGGGGTGGGTTGAATGGCCCTCCCTCTCCTCAGACTCTGTCAATTTGTGGATCCTTTTCGGTTCACTTGGATTAAAGCCGTTCAATTTTATCGAGATAAACAAGTGCCTATCTGATCATTTCGAATTTCGACTCGATTATTGGTCTTAACGAGTTATTGAAAATGAACTATCTCGATATCAAAAATAGTCCCTGAATGACCCCCACTGGACAAAACGTAATTCTTTCGACCTATTTTTACCATAATTTTATATCATTGTCTAGTAAGATGCTTGAGATTGCTTTCAAATTTCAAACTCTCCAAAAAAAAATTATGCGACTAAAAAGGATTTAAGAAATAGGAAAACAAAACATCAAAAATAAAACCGGAGTTTCAGTACCATAAATCTCCACATAGCCAGAATTTGCTTGAAATGCATGAAAATTACAAGTGTTCTCTTCTTTATGAGAATTGATAGTTTTACGAACGAAGCTATCATGCATTATTTTCAAAATATAATACTCCATAAGTCTTTTCGGACCAATAACCAATTACTAAACCACATTATTATGAATGTGTATATCTTCCTTATAATTAAACTTTTATTAATTTAGTTATTTAGTTGAATTAATGAATAAAAAAATCTCTTGAATCCACTCTAATTTTCGAACCTTACTAATTAAAATTTCTGGCTCCCACTTGCCATTATTTACCCTGCAATCTTCTCTACGTAGCCCAGTGTTCTTGAAAAAAACAAAAAAGAGTTTAATGGTCCAAAGTAAAGATTTATTTGCTGGAAAAGATATGTGGACCGACCATTAGCCTCCTCACGTCGTTCCTATATATGCATGTCCATGGGCAGCAATGAGCAAGCTAAGAAAATCATAGAGCAAGCGCGAGAGAGAATGTCAACAATGAGTACTCACCCAAAGTTAATTGCTGCGCCAGCAGAGAGCACTACTCCGGAGTTATCTCCGGCGGCGCCATGGACAATTAACGTTCCCGTAGAGTTAACGACCTTTCAAATAGTGAATGTTACTAACGTGTCACTAGTGAGTGTTTCTTCGGAGTTACCTGCACTATCAACCGGTAGTGTTCCTCCAAAGGTAGCTGCCCTGCCAAAAGTGGGTACTCCTCCAAAGGTAGCTACCTTGCCAAAACTGGATGTTCCTCCAGAAGTAACTACTGATTCCACAGTAATTGTTCCTCTGGAAGTATCTGTTGCATCAAAAGAGAGTGTGCCTTTGAAAGAAACTGTTGACTCAACTGAGAGCACGTCTCCGGAGGTAACTTCTGAGTTAACAGAAAGCGTTCCTCCGGAGGCTACAACCTTGTCGTTGACAAGTTTTGCTCCAGAGTTAATTGTCGAGTCAACAGAGAGCGCGGCTTCAGAGGCAACTACCGAGTCCACAGTGACTGTTCCTCTAGAGGTATCTGTTGCATCAACAGATCTAGAAAGTGTGCCTTTGAAAGAAACTGTCGAGTCAACTGAGAGCGCCCTTTCGGAGGTAACTACTGAGTCAACAGAGAGCGTTCCTCCGAAGTTAACTCTCGAGCCAACAGAGAGTACACCTTCAGAGGTACCTAACTTGTCTGTAGTGAGTTCTCCACCGAAAGTAACTGTTGCATCATCAGAGAACATTCCTCCAGAGTCCACTACAATGTCAAGCGTGAGTGTTCTGCCTCCTCCAGGGTTAACTGCGACATCAAAGGTACAGAGTGTTCCTCCAGAGTTAACTAAGGCTCGAGAGGACGCCATTAACTTGCACCGTGCTTTCGAGGGTAAGTAACTCCACTGATATATCCCTCTCTTTGCTTTTGCTTTTTCATTCTCTAGCTTGCAGAATTCCACATGCTCATCTTCTTCATTTACTTGTTTCACCATGCATATAAGTCAAAAGAAAATATTTTCGTCTTCGAAAGCTGACCTAGGCCCCGAAAATATAAAAACTAGCCTTGCATGCATATATGTCCTCCAATATTATGCTTTTCCTTACAAATGTCACAAATTTCCTTTATTATTCAGGATGGGGCTGCGACGAACCAACAATTGTAAAAATTCTTGCCCATCGAAGCGCGACACAGCGTGCTCTCATAACACAGGAGTATAAAACTAAGTTTTCTGAAGACCTTGACAAGATCTTGTCTAAAGAGCTTATGCTTTCTGTTGATCTTAAGGTATAACCATAGAAGAGGCTAGCGCGTTTTTCCGTCACTTCATTTCTCCATTAATACCATCTATAACGATAAATAAAATTATGGTCCGATTTGTTTACAGGTTTTCCTTCTGTATTTGGTATTTTCGAAGCAACAATGGCTGATTTTTTTTTAAAAATAAATTGTCGTGTTTATGTGATTTACATCTAAAATTAATACTTTTTACTTTCAGAGAGCAGTCTTGCTTTGGATGCATGATCCGGCAACCCGAGATGCAGTTCTAGTGAAACAGGGTTTAAGTGAAAACCTCAAAATTGCAATTGAAGTAATATGTTCTCGTACTCCATCCCAAATTGAACGAATGAAGAAGGCTTATCGTCCAAAGCTCGGTTCTTACCTTGAGCAGGATATAGAATCTCATGCATCCGGCGATAATAAAAAGGTACTGATCTCGATTGCTCTCCTACTCTAGCCAATTCGGAGTTGTTCCAGATGCGGACTTATTCCCAAAATGACTTAAAAAATTGACTTATTGAGCTTTGCGAAAGATGTCATTCTCTCATAATATATTGACTCAAAAAGACGACTTAATCCAACTCCTGATTAAGTTAGTTTTTGGAACATGGACACACACCCACCTTGTGAGTAATTATTGATCAATAGTCCCTTAACAATGGTGCTCTGGACCACTCTAATACCACACATTAATGCGGGGTTTGTATACCTAGTTGTGGATTCTACAAGAACGTGTGGTGCTGGAGTAGGCCGGAAAAAGACGTGACGGTGCTCCGGGATCACCAGGTGGCAGTACTCAATAATTAGACCCTTAGACCATGCAATTATGCGATGATATATACTCATTATTGTTGTGACCTATAGCTTAAAAATTTCCAGTTGAGCATCATTCTACTATTCACTTCTCCTTATAAATTTGTATGGGAGCTATACACTACTGGTGGATGAAGTTCACACCAATGTGTGGTGGAGAAGAGTCTTGAAACACCTCATTGGTGTATTTCAGCAGTAAGTAATTAATAGTGTTCGCCATTAGTGTCTGTATCAACTGGCCAATCATCCATCCCTGGCCCTGCCATGTGGTGCAAACCTTTTGCGGTCAAGAACGTACAAGCAACTAAGTAAGAACGTACTCTATATATCAAAGTCTAACGGGGTAGGGAATAAAACCTTACGGTGACTTTTTCCCTAGTAAATGGAGCACCTTACCACTTGATCTACACTTTGTTCTCAATCATCAAGATTTGCTTTTAGCCCATGTACACATTCCTCTGGGTTTGACCCTATCAATGGGGTGATAAGGCGATCAGCCTGAGCTATTCGGCCATCAGCACAAAGAAGCCCGATTTCCTTGGCCCATTCATAAAAATGTTTATTCATCCAACGTATTCCAAACAAATTATCTGTAGTCTCCTGTCAAGATTCACATCACCGTACGTTAGTCGTTTTTTTTTTTAATCGGGTATCACTGATACTTAGATTGCAATTTATTGAATGGTTTTTCGGACACACACGATATGAATTGATTTCTTCTTCTTCTTTTTTTTTTTTGGAAGTTGTTGCTCGCATATGTAGGTGCATCACGCTCAGAAGGCCCAGAAGTGGATGCAACGATGGTCGATAAAGATGCCAAAGCGCTCTTTAAAAATGGGGAGTATAAACTTGGAACTAATGAGGAGGCTTTTATTCGGATTTTCAGTGAAAGAAGCTGGGCTCATTTGGCTGCGGTTAATTCTGCTTACCGCAGTATGTATGTGAATTCATTGAAAAAGGTATTATTATGTCTTCAATTTTGAACCACGCAAATCTTCATTTCAGCGTCTCTCATATAGTTTTTCGATGCATTGGTTATGTTATGGGCCGGTTTATTAGGCAGCCCAAAACGAGGCCCCAGTTATGGAGTCTTTGGTACAACTAGAATTTTCGGTTTTTATAGGCCTTACACGATCGGGCATGTTGCTTAAAAATGCTTGTACTGATTGCAGGCTGTAAAGAATGAAACATCTTGGAATTTCAAGTGTGCGCTTTTGACGATCTTACAATGTGCTGAGAATCCTGGAAAGTACTTTGCAAAGGTACATTTTTATTAGCATCATAGAATCTTACAGACTATTTTCATAAGGGTAATTCAGTTTTACTTATCTTTCGCGCATGTTTTTTGCGGCTCAAAAACTAACTTATTGAAACTCGACAAAGGGTACATCGCAAGCGGAAAACAATTTGCAGTTATTGTCCCATTCGTTAATGAGAAATGCTTTTATCATCTATCCTTGTATGATTGGGATTGATTTTATTTTCAGTTAAACCTAAATAAATGTTATAGAGTCTAATAGATCATACCTATTATGTGGGTGGTTAAATAAAACTTGGGGATGCATGGTTAATACCTAATTACACTAAGTAGATTTTTGGATTTTTTGGACTTTTCAAGACATGTGATCATTCTCCTCACATACATATATAAACTAGATTTACGAAAAAGTTGAAGTTAGTGGAAGGGTGCCTTAATACTCCATGTGTGAAACCAACAATTTTACCATTGTAAAATCCAATGATTTTACGAATGTCCCTCTTAAATTTTAGTTTTTCCAAAATCATCACAAGAAAATATCATCTCTCTTCATATGCTTTTCTTTCCTCACCATCTTCATGTCACCTTCCAGAAAGCTGCATTTTCTACTGAAGACACTAATGAACACCTCTATTACGTTTGAATCCGAATATAAAATGTTACGGTGCATACTTTTTTATATGAATCTGTAGATATTAATCGTGATTTTGACATTTACTGAAATATTGAATGATGGAAACATTGTACGATTGTAACCCTTTGCAGGTATTGCACAAGGCAATGAAGGGCATCGGAACTGATGAAAAAACGCTTAGTAGGATAATTGTGTCAAGGGCTGAAATTGATATTCAGCAAATAAAGGCAGAGTTCGAAAAGAAATATGGGAAATCATTGAGTGATGAAGTTCATTCGGAGACGTCTGGAAACTACCGAACCTTTCTTCTCTCTCTTTTAGACACCAATAACTAGGTAACGGGTGTAGATCACGTGACTCTAAATTCTTTATTCACATGTCTCAATGCATTTACAGTTGCCTGATCTTATGAGAATCTTAAAAGTATAAAAAAAACTCGAATTAAGATAGGCGGCTGATCAGAATGCATTGAGAATGAAAAATAAAGAGTTTTCAGGATAAATGATCCAATCCCTTATTAGATAAGGTATCCATCAGGGAATGAGTGATAAAAGGTGTGCATTTGGACTCTTTTTTTTTTTTTTTTTCTCCCTTTCCTTCTCTCTATGTTTTCTTAGGTTTCTTTCTTCCTGTGTGTTCGTGTGTTGGATTGGTTGAAGATGTCAGACATAATTTGGTTTGCTACATCATGTGTTGTTATTAATGAAGTCATTTTGGTTGTGTGTGAAAAGATACTCTTTTATAACTTCTTTACACTTCTATATTTCTGTCCAATGAGTCCGATTTTGTTCACCCACTTTAAAAGTGTATAAACACTAGGGTTTGCCGGTGCCTAAAGACACGGCGCAACATGTTATGAACACAATTTAAATGAATTTATCCTTCTTTACTATTGAGTACACATATTTATTAACCATCTTTACAAATGCACGGTTAATCGGTTACCCGTGTCTGAAGGCACCATCTTTACAAATGATTTTATCACACTTAATCATTTTGGCGCGTACCCGTGCCTTCTCGAAGAGTTCAATACAATATGACTTCAAGTGTCCTTAACAAGATGTGAACAAATTAATCGTGCCTAAAGGCACACACCTGCATAATTTTATCACCACGAAAAAACAATTATTCGCTCTTGTTGACTACATCAACTAATCTAGGATCCAACTACTCCATTGATAGTCACACTTGAAGAAAACAAAATGAACAATCTTTATGCGGAAGTAACGTAATTGCATGACCAACAAATCATAAGACTGTAGCACTTACAAAACCGAACTTAGTACCGAAGAAATTCAATCTATCTCCGTCGTCTAATCCACAAAAACACGTAAAATCCGATGCAATTCAAAATTCTATTTGATCATGAAACCATGCTATATCAAAATTCTCGGTTAGATCCTACCCCTTCTAACCCAAAATTGACGCATCTGCCTCTACCAATAGTCAGACTCATGTCTCGCAACCGTCTTGCCAAGAAACATGTCATAATCACAAAAAATACAGTAGAAAAAGAAAACATTATGAGTCTCTCCAAAAAAAAAAAAATCAGTCCTTAAACACAACTAAACTAACCATGAACGTCTCCAAACAAACCATAATGTATTGTTTGATTAGCTTATTTTATGTGATATTTATTCATATTGTTGTTTATTTACCAAAAAACAAAAAGGTAATGTGATGCACCCACAATCAAAGATAAACCGAATACTTTTGTGCATACTTTTTGTCAAAATTGAACTTGCACACGCATGGCGTGTGCCCCGGTCTCTAGTGCTAAGAAAAAGGGAGCGACGTCCCTGAAGTGCAGCAAGTGCACTGCACAAGGTAGCGTACAAAAACGACACCGTTTTGGTGCCAAAGCCAAGTTCTTCACAAATGTGGTTTTGTGGGGCCTATTAAATAATTATTCAAGTGGTCTTGGAGAAAAGCACCCCCATCAGATATGTTTTTTTTTTTATCGGCAAAAATAATTTTATGACCTTTGAAAGAGATACAAAGATTAAAGGATCTCGGACACACCGGCAAACGCCACCCAAGAACCATCCCAAAGGACGGCAAGAAGCCAAACCGAAACACCACACCAAGCCAAAACGCCCCCAAAATCAAACCCCAACCAAGAAAACAAACTCACAAAAAGAAAGACTGAACCTACAATGAGAAAACCGAAGGGACTACAAGAAGGCCCAAGAGGGAAAAAAAAAACAAAAAAAGACCCAAAGAAAAATGCCAAACACCACGGGATTAAAATTCCAGAGAAAGAGAATCACCATTCTCAAGATCATCAAACTCCTCCTAAACATCATAATCCTCCAAGTTGTCAAGAGCACTTATATATCCTCTCCGCAATTTTGGCTTCCTCCAATTCAACTAATTTCTTTAAATTAAAGCTCCTCCCTCCTTTAAATTTAACGCCACATTTGGCCCTAATATCCATAGCTTTACTAGCATTCTTGAAAAGAGTTGAATTTTTATTCCGGATATCATTAATTGGAAGATAAAGAAAAAAAGAAAAGAAAGGGCCTTCTTGTTATTACGGATCAAATTTTCGGCCTTCACCCCAAACTCCGAAAGATGCTTCTTCTTACTAATTTTGCTCTTTGAACTTCTCAATCTTCTTTCCAACTTTTGAATAGCATCAAGGGATGCTCTATCACCAGGAAAACAATACCCACCTTCATTTGCTTAAACTCCTTTCCCCTTTGGCTCTTACACGGGTCATTCGGATTAGCCTCCATCGGATCTTTTTACGTAATTGATCTAATACGTTTGATTTTCATTCGGTTGAAGACCTGTAATTCGAAAGAATTTTCAAGAAATATTATACAATTGTAGGTGTCGTAGGGCTCATTGACAAGAACATTCAGTAAAAAAATTATCTTGATCGGACACCGATAAATATCAAAATAATTCATACTTTTAGTGTTTTGATACCTATAAATGTCAAATCAAGATAATTTTTTTGTTGAATGCTCTTTCCAAAGAGCCCTATGACATCTCCGGTTCAGATCGTTGGGTTACCGAACGTACAATTGTATAACATTTCGTGAAGATTCTTTCTGATTACATGGTCCTAAATTCCGAATGAAAATCGAACGTATAAGATCAATTACATAAAAATATCCGATTGGCTTGATTTTCTTCAAGACCACTTAAATAATTATTTTAATATCATTTAATGATTTGGATCGTTTGTGTGGGATCTGAAAACGGGCTCCACAGGACCACATTTGTGAAGCACTTGGCTTGGGCACCAAAATGGTGTTGTTTGTTGTACACTGCCCTGTGTAGTGCACTTGTTGGACCCCACTCCCCTAAGAAAAAACATACTCATGACATGTGCCAAAAAAAAAACCCTAGCCGCCCCAAAAACTCTCTCCCTCTCCGAAAACCTTAGCCACCACAAATATTACTCTTTCTCCTTCCCCTCCCCCCATAGGGTTTCAATACCCTCGCATGGTGGTGGGAGGGGAGAGCCATGGTACTATTTCTTTTCTCCTTTCGTTCATTTTTTTTCTTTTGTCTCTCTAGATCAACGATTTGTCGTCTGATCTGAGAGGGTTGTCTCTCGCTTTGTGAGAGTTGTTAGTTTCGTCTTCTTACGAATTTTCCTCTACAGATTGGGTACTTTCAGGCATGGTTGCTTTACAATAATATCTATGTCAACAGTGTTCTTACCCTACATGATATCGTTGGCAGGGCAACTCGTTGCGGCTTTGAAAAATTGTAGTTTTGGGAGTTCATTGGTGCGAGCATACTTGGCTGGAGTCCATCCGATCGTCTGGGTATTCGTTATCTTTTATCTTCAACTAGCACTAAGTCTTTTCAGAGATGTTGAATCTAGTTATGAATCTAGTGAGTGCCGCTGTTTACGTTAGACATGTCTGGATTGGGGTGAAACACATCGATTGCCTTGTACATTTCTTGTTTTCTATTTAGATTTTAGATTATTAATTAGTTTGGTTTTGCCCAAGATCTTTATAATGAATTCCGTTTTGTAAGTGTCATTGGGTTGTCCTTAATATAATCTTCTTATTTCCATGTTAAAAAATAATATGTGCTTCTGATCAATTAATTATTTCACGGTCACCCTTTCTTATTCTATATATTCGTGATTCCATACATTTAGTACCGAGTGAAAATGTGAAATGCATTGCGAATAAGAGTAATGGCCCAAGATTATAAAATGATTTTTTTACTGCTCATGATGCTAGATTTTGTTATATCCTTATCATCTGAACGTATATCTCACCAACAATGCTATGAGAAGAGGGCGAAAATGTGAATGGGCGACAACATTAATTTTACTTTACTTTTTATGATTCTTTTACTGAAAAAGGTGGTACACTGGACTTGTCGTTTCCAATTATGGAGAAAAAAATTTGGTTCCTTCATGTGTGGAGACGATGACTTCCGAGTCTTTGCAAAACTTGCCTGCGTGACAGTGCTTTAATATATAGTATTATTTTTTCAAGCTAGACTTGCTTTTGGAAAAAGATGAAAGTCTTTCTTTCGTCTTTACACGATGAGTCATTGATTTTATTTTATTTTATTTTATAACCAAATTTTCGGGTCAATTTGCGTGCATCTCAGCTAGTTTCGGCACTCTGGAAGTAATAATTAGCCATAAACCCTCAGTGGACCTGAGACCAAAGTCTCAAGGCAAAACCACTTGCCATCTCCTCGGGGTTCTCGATTCGTCATTGATTAATAGTAAATACTCCCACAGTCTCTGTTTGTTAGTCTCTTTTGAGAGTTTGTGCTACGTTTCAATTGATTATATCTTTTAATACGAATTTTGTATAATAGATCTCAATTAGTTCTGTTATTCACAATTTTTTAAATCATGAAAAATATTATAAAATAAAAAATATAAACGTTGGAAAAATGACCCAAACTCCAAAAATATAAACGGATAGAGTATTTATATTCATGATAGGTGTTTAGCGATTCTGAAAAAGCTAATGGCTTGGCGGGGCGAATGGAAGGGGATAAAAACCTTGGAGAATAAGCAAATCCGGACCAACTTTTATCCGGTATTAAGTTCCCCATGCCACGGATTGCTTATTCCACATATCAAATAACACCCCTGCATAGGTTTTAACGAAACTTACACGACCAATTATTTGTATCCGGAATAAAACGAAACAGTTTAATATCGTTACCCACCTAGGGCGGGGTGACTAGAATACAAGTGGAGTTATTTGACTCCATTCACTTTGATTTCTAACAAAGATAACAATTTGTATCCAAATATAATATTTTGACTCCAAAGAAAAAATCTCTAATTGCCTCAATTGCTTGAAATGCTTGAAAACTGTTGGCATTATCTTCTTTTGTAGAGTTTGATAATGTTATGAATGAGACGATGATGCATTGATTTCAAAACATAACAAGTCTTTCGGACAAATGACATGATAAGTGTAATTCTTATTAGTATTGGGTTTTAATCAAGAAAAGAATGATTGGCCAATTGAAGTCCTGTCGCGAAGTTTCAAAGCCGGCCTTGTATGCATGACCCGGCAGCTCGAGACGCAGTTCTAGTGAAACAGGGTTTCAGTGAAAACCTCAAAATTGCAATTGAAGTAATATGTTCTCGTACTCCATCCCAAATTGAACGACTGAAGAAGGCTTGTCGTTCAATATTTAGTACGTACCTTGAGCAGGATATAGAATCTCATGCATCCGGCGATTGTAAAAAGGTACTGATATACATGTCTCTCCTACTCTAGCAAATTAAGAATTTTTCAGAAACAAACTTAAAAATTAACTTATTGCTCTCTACGAGAGAGATCAATTTGAGCATCATTCTACTATTCACTTCTGCGTATAACGACTTTGTGTGGGAGCCACACACTAGATGGTGAAGTTCACACCAACATGTGGTTGAGAAGAGTCTTAGAGCACCCAGTTGGTGTATTTCTAGAGCAATTAATAGTGTTGACCATTAGTGGCTGTAACAACTGGCCAATCATCCATCCATGGCCTACCATGTGGCGCAAACCTTTTGTGGTCTCGATTTTTTTTTTCTGAATACATGTAACTGAGCGTGAATCATACTCTATCGTATTCTGAGGGGATAGAGAATGGAGCCCTACAGTGAGTCTCAAAACCAGGACTTTTTCCTAGTAAATAGAGCACCTTACCACTTGGTCTATCCTTTGTTCTCAATCAAGATTTGCTTTTAGCCCATATACACATTCCTCTGGGCTTGACTCCATCAATGGGGGCGATCGGCCTGAGCTATTGGGCCATCGGCTCAACATAGCCCAATTATCCTTGGCCCATCCATAAAATGTTTATCCATCCACACAAATTATCTGTAGTCTGGTGTCAAGTATTCACATCACTTTCTGGGTGATAATTGGCATGCAGATGGGCCTTTGTTGAGACATTTGTGGGCTATTTGTAAGAAGGAAGATACTCTCTAGTTGCAGTGGATTAATAGCTATATCATAAAGGATCAATGCTTTTAGTATATGAAAACCCCATTGGATTGCTCTTGGACAACGAGGAAGCTTTTTAAGCTTAGAACAATTGGCCAACCATTAGTGAAGCATATTATTGGCAATGGCCATGACACTTGGTTGGATAATTGGCATGCAGATGGGCCTTTGTATAAGCTTTTAGATGATCGAACCATTTCTATCCTTGGAAGAGCTTTATTTGCTAAGGTGAGCTCTGTGATTCACAATGGTAATTGGCATTGGCCTAGGCTTAGAAGCCGAAGCCATAGAATTCAGCAAATTCAAAATTCTATTTCTGGGATTCTGTTACCTCAAGATGGTAAGAATAATCAAGTGGTTTAGACTGCTTCTCCTACAGGGAAATATAGTTCTAAGCATACATGGGACATGATGCGACGGAAGAAGGAGAAGGTCTCTTATGCTTATATAGTATGGTTTTCTCAGAATGTTCCTAAATGGGCTTTCGTTCTTTGTTTAACTTGAGTCCAAAAGCTTTCGACAAAAGACCGACTCAAGAGATGGGGGATGGAAGTGGATCCAGGTTGTGTTCTTGTCATCATGGCGATGAAAACCTCCAACACTTGTTCTTTACATGTAACTACTCGGGAGGTATATGGGAGAACATTTTGGCAAGATTCCAACTCTATAGGAAGGCGGAGGAATGGGACAGGGAACTTGCCTAGGCTATTGGTTTTTGCAAAGGAAAGAGTCTCAAATCATTGGTGTCTAGATTGGCTTTTGCAGCAGTTGTTTATCATGTATGGCTTGAACGAAATTGTAGAGTGTTTGGAGGTCGAGATAAAAGCCAGCAGGAAGTTTTGGACTGTATTGAGGAGAATCTCAGATTGCGGATTTGCATGGGGCGGTTCCCAAACTCAAGAGAGAATAGGACCATTTGCGATACTTGACACATGTCTCATTGGATTTTAGTTTGAGGTGGCCTTAGATCCTAGTTGTTAGGTGTAGTTTGTACAAGATTTATTTTCCTTGGTTCTTTTCGTTTTGTGGGGCTTGTCCTTTTGTTATCTGGTTTTTGGTTGGTTATAAAATTTTCACTTACCAAAAAAAAAGTATTTGCAGCACTGTTAGTAAGGTTATTATGGGCTACCCGCTCGAAAATTTTTGTTTTTCAGATTTGGGGGTTTGGGAGTCGCCACCCGAGTTTTCTTTGAAAAATGTTCGTCACCCGAGAAACCACTTGTTTTCAAAAGTTGAATGACTTTCGTGCCTTTGCTTTGGAAAAGGTTTTGGTCTATCGAAAACAGAGCATTTTGGGTTCGGGAGCCAAGTTAGAGGAGGGAAGGGTTTTAAGACACCTCTCTTGCCCGACACAGAATCGGTCTCAACTCAATGCTTATGGGATTTAGAAAACATTTTATGCTTAACTTTATTCACATAAGGGAGGGGCATAACAATAAATAACGGGGATTTATAGTAACAAGTTTTACAGACATGAATGATATATAAAATGATGAAATGACATGAATAAATGACTTATGTAAAAGAATCAATTAGCTCAAAAGGATCACTATATGTCCAGAATATCACAGAAAGCATTTTGAATAAAATAACTAGTATTTAACACTGTTTAAGAAAATAAATTAAATTTTGATCTTTATTTTTTATCCCCCACCGTGCGGCAATAAGCCATTCCCGTACGTTAGTTGTATGTTTTGGGACAGTATCAAGACAGAAAGTGAATGAGTGGAAATTGGAACATTGTAGGCTTATGAAGTATGTCCTATGGAACTTGTATTTTCCAGAGACCTTTGAAATGTTTTCGAAGCTCTATGGTTAGAGGAACTTTATTTTTCTTGTACCCTTATCATTATATTATTATTATTATTATTATTATTATTATTTTGAGGCTTTTGAATTGGTGCCAAAGCTTTAAACATTGAGTGCTTTGTTAGGGAAAAAAAACCTTGTGGTTAAAGCAAAAATGCTAAGGCTACCGAACTGTTTGAATTACTCCAATTCCCTAAGCATCACCCGTTGGGTTGCATATATAGAAAAACCCAAAAAAATACCCCAAAAACTTGTGGTGAAAACAAAAATGCTAAGGCTACCGAACTGTTTGATCAGTTACTCCAATTCCCTAAGCATCACCCGTTGGGTTGCATATATAGCAAAACCCAAAAAAAATAGCCCAAATGTGCAGGGGCACGGCACGCAAATTGGCACGGACATGAGCACTGTTGTGGAATTTTATTGTACTCGCAAGCATACGAATCGTATTGAAGTATAGCAATGCAAGTGCGAGGTCGAACCCGCAAGGACTTGTGTATTTTTATATAGGAAAACTAAATAACCCTAAACTGATTGAACCCTAACCTAGTTCCCAAAAGTTGAGATGGTGTTTTACACTAAATACTACTCCCTCCGTCCCTTTTATAGTGTGTACATTTCTATTTTGAGTTGTCCCTTAATAATGTGTATTTTGAAAAGTTAGTGTGTACATTTCCTATTTTACCCTTAAAAGTAGATTCCCTTTTAAAAAGTTAGTGGGTATTATTATATTGATAAGGGTAAGTAATGGAAAGTAGATGTAAAAGTTGATGTGAGAGAAAAATAGTTGAAATTCTCAGGTAACACACTTAAAAAGGGACGGAGGGAGTATTAAACAAGCAATTATAAAAATAATTAAATTAGATTGACAATTGAACGAAACTTATAAAAGAAAAGTGACTAAGGTTTTAGAATCCACACTCTTATTTATTTTTCTACTCTTCTTCACAGTAATTTGGTGGCTAAACTCTATTACCAAGAAAAATGTCATCCTTAAAACCTTTTAGAAAAATAATTTACGTACGCTTTTCCTCGCCTTAATGTTCAAGACCAAAAAATCAAATGTATCCATTCGCAAACAAATCACAAAAGGTATCCAGTGCTTGAAATTAATAGCTACATAACAGGGCTAAATAATTAGCTAGTGATAGGGCTAAACTGACCACCAGGTCAGCTCATCTCCGTTAAGCCCTGCTCGGTATAAAAGAGCTCGGGCAAAGACAGGAAAGGCTCAATAAGCATCAGCGTGACTGGGGAGTGTGTGGACCCAGTCCTGACTGATGAGCACAACTCGGCAGCAGAAGGGCAGCTCGGACTGTCAGGTCTGAGCCATGAGGAGGGCGAGAACAGCTCGGCTTTACATCCCTGACAAGGGTAGCAGCCCCAAGGGGTCTAGAAGTCCTAAAAGGACTTAAGCTCTTCATCAACAAGATCAAGATATAGCCCACGAAGTCCGGTGGCTTAACTGTAAGATCCTTAGGCGTAATAAGAGTCTCATTCCGTTTAGGAATGTGAGACTCGATAAGCTAAGAGGGTTAATAAGATAAGCATTGGTAAGACTCCAAATCCGACAAGGACTCAATCACTCCGTTAGCCTATATAAACAACACCAAATAACCTAATCAAGATAGGTGGTTCCAGTAATCTTTACTTGAGCAATACTGAATTCTACTCTACAAAAAGGACTGACTTAGACATCGGAGGCTGGTTGGCTAACACCACACCGGTGTCTTCAGTCTTATCCTGTTTTGCAGGTTCCTCATCGAACCACGCTGAAAATCGCTTCATCAGCTAGCATTCCCAAATCATGGAAAAAACATGATTGAATCCATATCCAAAATTGTTAATTTAATTATAATGAGGTAAGAACAATTATTCGATTAAATCAAACGTTCGAAAAAAAAATAATGAGTATGTATATAATTACTACAAAACATGAGATTTCATCCTTAATCCTAGTCTAGAAATCTAGCCGCTCATAGATAAAAACAAGTCAAGCATTCGACTAAAATCCATAATAAAGCTTACAAGTTTTTCTTTACTCTTGTTCTTCTATAATTCCCAGCCGTAGTCTTGTTCGGCCGAAGACACGGTAATTGATGCGTCACCCCTTTAGCCGAAGTCCTCGTACTATATTTATATTGATTTGCCCGTAGCTCACAAGGGAAACAAATCAATCTTTTCGGTCAGTAAAATCTCCTAAGATATTGCCTTACCTGATTAATTTGGTTTCTAATATTTTACTAATCCACTCAAATTCCCTTGTGCCCAAACAACTTTCAAGTCTAACTTACTGGCCCATAAATCAATATGTGACTCTAAATATGACAAACAATGTTCCACTCCCGTAGATTTTATAATATGCTATTGGTCTTTATTTTCCATGCTTCATTAGGCCCACCGAACTAGTTGGTCACACGCTTTGCTTTGACGCCAAATAAAAATTAACTTTGTGCTTTTTGAATCCAACAGCTGAAATATAAGCTATTATCATATTTTTTCCTGCACGTTAATAATTTAAAATGAATTACCAATAAGATAATACTAATATCCAATTAAGGGCGATAAAGGACTAACATTATGCAATATAGGGACTGTTACGTGTCAGTATTTTAGGCTTATCAAGCACGCCAAGGCATGGCCATGGGTTATACCATATTCTAAAATGGGCCGGCACAGCACGGCACAACAAGACTAATGAATGGGTCGGGCTTGGCATGGCACGAAGCATGTTAGGCACGGAACTAAATGGGCTGAGCCGGCACGGTACGACCCATTTTACACCTTTTTGTCCACAACTAGGGTACGTTGGTAATTGGTCAAACATGTGCCACTAATCCGATTTTAATTCAATTTGTCCCGTCATTGAAACGAAAATTATAAGGATTAAAAAGACCCCATAATTTCGTAATACACTTGACGTAAATAGATAAGAGTTACATTATTATAATTTATTTACATCCCAACTAAGTTGACACCTACCCAACTATTAGTCATTTGCATTTCTTAAACCTTAGAAGCACAAAATTAAGTTTTAGGTGAGAGAAGCACTTTAAGTGGTCATGTAGTTGAATTTTACTACTAACAATTAAGTATTATTCTATCATGATTTCACAGAACTTTTTTAGGTCTCTTTGACAGAAATTAAGTATTTCTAATTTTCGTTTACTACTATAAATTAAGTAGGGTAATTCACCTAGACACTCTTGAACTATACCTCTTTTATCCAGACACCCTTTAAATTAATTTAACCTACGAAGAGACCCCCTCAATTTAACTTTATCCCCCTACCCCCTTCGGCTAGCAATCCGAACACTTCCGTTCAATTTTTTGGCAAAACAAATATTTTTTTTCCAAACTTGCCCTCCCCTCCTCTTCGTCTCAGTCATCTCCTACACAAGATCCAGTTTGTTCCAAACTTGGTTTCAACTAACCCAAGTGAGGGCTCAAAAAACAGGGCATCCAATCACATACACAGTTCCAATTCAAATTACATACAAAAAAAACCCATGCCTAATTCCGTGAAACAATCCTCAAAATGGACTGGTGTTGATCCGTATTTATAGTTCTACGGTAGTTTATTCACAGTTCTATTGTAATTTGTTCAGACTTTACAACAAACATGTGAAGTCAAAGGTAGATCCATACACAATTGTATACAAATCACATAGAATCTAACAATACCGATACCGAATTATAAATAAAAATTCATCAGATGAAGAGAGGATTAGTTCGAACTCCCGACGTGTTGAACAGTGGCAATGGCTGAGACCAAACCATGGGTACTGAAAGAGTGATGTCTGGAGTGGAGTCTGTATATAATCTACATATCTTCGAATTGTTGGGTTTGTACTCCAGTCGTCGAGTAATCGTCTTCCACAAAGCTTTGTGTATCGATTGTCTGTACGATTTCTGGGGATGATTGTTGGAAAAATTATGGCAAATACACAGAATTCCAAAGAACAATTTTCATTAACGAAAATACAAATTACATATAAAATTACAGAATCATAAATCAGTAGGAAATACAAACAGTATTGGAGTATTCGAGAACCGAGTCCCGTGTAACCACGGTCTCCTTAAAACAGATTCGCCGCCTACCAAGGGTGTTGTAGGTTGAGACCGGCGTCTGTCTCCCAGGATAAAACGGCTGAACCACGAACCTCAGAACACCTCTGAGGAGCGCCTTGGCAAACTGAACATTGCCTGTCTCTCTCCCTCAAATCAGAACTCTCTATGTACTGTGTAACTAAGTGTGTGTAATGCAATGCACGAAATGACCTACATATAGCACCTGATGAGTGCTCTATAATGCCAGACATAAGTGTTGTCTAATGGCCACCACTATATCCAATTAATAGTGTACCACTATGCAAAATAATGCTCCAATAGTCCAAACAATAGTGCACCACTACTCACTAATTCATTCATAGTGGAGGAAACTTCCAACAATCCCCCCCATGAATGAAGTTAGGAGACAAACTAATGCAGACTACTATGCTGACCCGGAGAGAGAGACAACGGATAATTTCCTACATAGGATAGGTAGCTTTTGGCCTTGAACCTTCCCTTGTGATAGCCTATCGAGTTTACCGGCTGACCAGTGGACGGACCCGTCTTGAACTGTGCTGCCGTATTAGCAAACCGAGACAACAAACGTCACACAGGAACTTCTCCTAACGCAGTTCAGTTCTACTGTTGTGTTCGTTTTGGCCATGAAACACACTTCCTGGTTCTGCAAGTATATTCTCGAGAATTTCGCATTCCTAAATTCTCAAAGAAGCAGCCCCACTTCATACTCACATAGGTGACTTCTTGTAATGGGTATCTCACTATACTCTGCCTGGCTCACCAGCGCAAAGAGTCATTAAAAGTCAACGCCTAACCTCATCCTCTAATCATTGTTTCATCATAGGAACGGGCAAGAGTGCTTTCACACTTAGATATACGCGATTAGGTTGTCCCATTGAACCTAGATCTTGGGATCTCCAGTCAACTAGGTTGGGTTTTCCTTCACGATACCTTTCTCTGTCATAGGCTTTAAACCCATTCCCTTCGATGCTTGCTCAACTAGCTCT
This sequence comes from Gaultheria prostrata, assembly GCA_036023075.1. Taxonomy (NCBI): domain Eukaryota; kingdom Viridiplantae; phylum Streptophyta; class Magnoliopsida; order Ericales; family Ericaceae; genus Gaultheria; species Gaultheria prostrata. The sequence continues at coordinate 43,312 of JAXBDA010000320.1, read as the reverse complement.
CGGGTTAACTCTTTGGTAAGCGGATCCGCGATATTGTCCTTTGACCTCACATAGTCAATAATCACAACCCCACTAGAGAGTAGCTGCCTAATGGAATTATGTTTTCGACGTATATGTCTAGACTTACCATTATACATTTTACTCTGTGCTCTACCAATTGCAGATTGACTATCGCAATGTATAGCAACTGCTGGCACAGGTTTCGACCATCTCGGAACATCTTCCAGGAATTGGCGTAGCCATTCGGCCTCTTCTGCTGCTTTATCTAAAGCAATAAACTCAGATTCCATCGTAGAGAGTGTTATACACGTCTGTTTGGAAGATTTCCAAGAAATAGCTGCACCACCAAGCACAAAGACATATCCACTCGTGGATTTTGAGTCCTTCATATCTGATATCCAGTTCGCATCACAGTACCCTTCTAATACAGCTGGATATCTGGTGTAGTGCAATCCCAACTCACGAGTATATCTCAAATAGCGAAGCACTCTGACTTTCGCTTTCCAGTGATCATGTCCTGGATTACTCGTATATCTACTCAGTCTGCTTATCGAGTAAGCTATATCGGGCCTTGTACCACTCATCAAGTACATTAGACTCCCGATTATCCGAGAATACTCCAATTGGGATATGCCTTCCCCCCCATTCTTGGATAAGTGAAGATTTACGTCCACTGGAGTTCTGGCGATACTAGTGTCAGACTTGTTGAATTTCTCAAGAATCTTATCAACATAGTGTGTCTGAGACAACGCTAGTCCGCTAGATGTTCTGGTGATCTTGACACCCAGAATCACATCTGCTAGCCCTATATCTTTCATGTCAAACTTTGAGAAAGAACATCATCTTTTGTTGCCATCTCTTAAAATCAGTTCCACCCCCAAACTTTCCCGGCTTATCCACAGGGGCCATTGGAAACGTGGGAACTCCAGGGGAAGGTTTCACTGCAAGTCCCGAAACTGAAGGAGTCTGCGCACCAACACTCGTCCCAGCATCAACTCTTTTCCCAGTATCGTCAGTCGACATGTTGTTCGCTGAATCAAAGATCAACTTTATATTAGCGAATAGACTTTCACAATATGGATAATAAGAATAGATACGCAATCTAAACTTAACATCCAACAACGATTTATATATCTTAATCCAAGGCCAAGTCGCGCTCGACTGCCAAATTTTTATTTATTTTTTATTTTTTGTTTTCGCTTTTTTTTCCCGTTTTTCCTTAAAAGTCGAGTCGCGCACGACTGACATAGGCCGAAGCTCAACAACGGAAATAAAATTCCAAATCCCACACCGTGTTGTCTTTTCCCAAAAAAAAACAACCTTTGACGTACTGCCCGAGAGCAAGACAAAACATAATAGCCCCGGTGGTCTCAGAGAAAAGAATAATAATAAATAAATAAAAAAACCCACAAAGGTCCATAGCACTAGCACTGATCAGAACTTTATTTATTTTTTTAAAAATTATACCCTTTTCTTGAACATGCTCACTGTACTATCATTAAACAAACTTTCCTTTATGAAATCAACACTGCCCAAAACATTATTCCAAACACTGATCCGAGAATAAAAACATTGATTCACTTTTTTTTTTTCCAAAAAAAAAAACGGTCAAGAAATCCCACTGACCAAGTCCCGAAAATAGTAATTAAAAAGGAGACAAAGTGTTCTCTTCTTTTCCCATGCGCGTGCATAAGTTTTCCCAGTAAAAGGAATGAGAGGATTAAATAATAAGCCAAAAAGTGGAGTAAAATAGAAAAACATTATTTTAGAGAGCACTTTAAGGGTTTTGAAACCAATGTCTGCTACCTTTAAATTAAAGAATAACAAACGTACACAATTCCTTTTTTTAAATAGAAATGGATTTTGGTTCCCTCCTGCTTCTTTTAAAGAAAACCACCATCCAAACTTCCTTTTTACAAGAAAGACCCCTTTAAAAGCAAAACAAAGAACAGAGGTTCTTCTTTCTTTCTAAGAAGCTCAAACACCCACCACTGGAAACTTATTCCAGACGCTAAGAGCTGCATATCCGCCGTGCGGATTGGAGATCAAATGAAGATGCTACCCAACAGGTTCCATTTTTTTTTATGCTAATGTATAGAAATATATGCATATAAACATATCATAAGTTTTCTAAACCGGAAGAACCAAACGGTTTTTTTTATTTCCGAAGTCTGCGCACCAACACTCGTCCCAGCATCAACGCTTTTCCCAGTATAGTCAGTCGACATGTTGTTCGCTGAATCAAAGATCAACTTTATATTAGCGAATAGACTTTCACAATATGGATAATAAGAAATAGATACGCAATCTAAACTTAACATCCAACAACGATTTATATATCTTAATCCAAGGCCAAGTCGCGCTTGACTGCCAAATTTTTTTTTTTTTTCTTTTTTTCTTTTTTTTCTTTTTTTTTCTTTTTTTTTTGTTTTCGCTTTTTTTTCCCGTTTTTCCTTAAAAGTCGAGTCGCGCACGACTGACATAGGACGAAGCTCAACAACGGAAATAAAATTCCAAATCCCACACCGTGTTGTCTTTTCCCAAAAAAAAAACAACCTTGGACGTACTGCCCGAGAGCAAGACAAAACATAATAGCCCCGGTGGTCTCAGAGAAAAGAAAAATAATAATAAATAAAAAAAACCCACAAAGGTCCATAGCACTAGCACGGATCAGAACTTTATTTATTTTTTTAAAAATTATACCCTTTTCTTGAACATGCTCACTGTACTATTATTAAACAAACTTTCCTTTATGAAATCAACACTGCCCAAAACATTATTCCAAACACTGATCCGAAAATCAAAACATTGATTCAATTTTTTATTTTTCCAAAAAAAAAAACGGTCAAGAAATCCCACTGACCAAGTCCCGAAAATAGTAATTAAAAAGGAGACAAAGTGTTCTCTTCTTTTCCCATGCGCGTGCATAAGTTTTCCCAGTAAAAGGAATGAGAGGATTAAATAATAAGCCAAAAAGTGGAGTAAAATAGAAAAACATTATTTTAGAGAGCACTTTAAGGGTTTTGGAAACCAATGTCTGCTACCTTTAAATTAAAGAATAACAAACGTACACAATTCCTTTTTTTAAATAGAAATGGGTTTTGGTTCCCTCTTGCTTCTTTTAAAAGAAAACCACCATCCAAACTTCCTTTTTACAAGAAAGACCCCTTTAAAAGCAAAACAAAGAATAGAGGTTCTTCTTTCTTTCTAAGAAGCTCAAACACCCACCACTGGAAACTTATTCCAGACGCTAAGAGCTGCACATCCGCCGTGCGGATTGGAGATCAAATGAAGATGCTACCCAACAAGTTCCATTTTTTTTATGCTAATGTATAGAAATATATGCATATAAACATATCATAAGTTTTCTAAACCGGAAGAACCGAATGGTTTTTTTTTTTTTTTCCGAAATACTCAAACAACTCTAATCCGGAAATCAAAAAAAAAATTGATACACGGTTTATGTTTCCACGAGCAGATGTGAAAACCCAGTTCTTCACACAACTCAGAAATTGATCTGCAACTAAATCGTTAGTCTAAACAGAAATCATTTTCTGGAATCCAATTTGCTGATCATACGATCAAAAATCTGTTTTAAGCTTGTTGGAAAAATTATGGCAAATACACAGAATTCCAAAGAACAATTTTTATTAACAAAAATACAAATTACATATAAAATTGCAGAATCATAAATCAGTAGGAAAATACAAACAGTATTGGAGTATTCGAGAACCGAGTCCCGTGTAACCACGGTCTCCTTAAAACAGATTCACCGCCTACCAAGGGTGTTGTAGGTTGAGACCGGCGTCTGTCTCCCAGGATAAAACGGCTGGACCACGAACCTCAGAACACCTCTGAGGAGCGCCTTGGCGAACTGAACCTTGCCTGTCTCTCACTCTCTCTCCCTCAAAATCAGAACTCTCTATGTACTGTGTAACTAAGTGTGTGTAATGCAATGCACGAAATGACCTACATATAGCACCTGATGAGTGCTCTATAATGCCAGACATAAGTGTTGTATAATGGCCACCACTATATCCAATTAATAGTGTACCACTATGCAAAATAATGCTCCAATAGTCCAAACAATAGTGCGCCACTACTCACTAATTCATTCATAGTGGAGGAAACTTCCAACAATGATAATGTTGGTGATTGAATGGATTTTGTGGGTTGTGGTGGAAAGGGCTTTTGGGTCGATCGATCAATCAATCGACCGACCCACTGGGTTCGTGTAAGAGAGAAGGAGAAGAGAAGGAGATCGACAGAAGAAGACAGAGAAGTGAGATCGAGTTTTCTGCTAAAAAAAACTAAGTGTGGAGTTTTTATATAGCTAAGGGCAAAATGGTCATTCTATTCATTCTGTTAACTCCGTTAGGGATTTTAAACCTTTTCGATTGTTGAGGGGGTCTCTTCGTAGGTTAAATTAGTTTAGGGGGTGTCTGGGTAAAAGAGGTATCGTTCAGGAGGTGTCTATGTGAATTACCCAATTAAGTATTCTTGATTTTTTTCTCATGCCCGTGCCATGCCCATGTCGTGCTTGTGTCGTGCCCGTGCCGCCAAAACACTGGCACAACCTAACCCTGATAGGCATCGTAGCGTGTCGTGCCATGCCTGAGCCTTACTGTACCGTGCTGTGTTTGTGTCGGCCCGGCCCTTTTGACACCTCTAATTGCGTCTAAGTCATATTTCTTGTTTGGGTTATTTACCAGGACACCCCCTGTAAGTTAACGTTTTTCACCAGACACCCCCTGCAAGAAAAAAACCTACGACAAACCCCTTCTAACTTCCAAATTTTACACCAAGACCCCTTCCGTCTCGAAACTCAAAGTTTGGGGTCATGTTTGGATGATCCAAACCATTCAAGTTCTTTAAAACTTATTTTCATGGGTACTCGCAAGAAATTAGCCAAAAATATGACCGGGAAGTGCTTGATCCAAAGAGTTTTTCATGAATACATATTTGTTTGGATCAAGTGCTTAACGGTCATATTTTGAGCCAATTTCTCGCGAGTACCCTTAAAAACATGTTTTAAACAAATTGAATGGTTAGGATCATCAAAACATGACCCCGAACTTTGAGTTTCGAGGCGGAAAGCTAACGGAGGGGGTCTTGGGGTAAAATTTGGAAGTTAGAGGGGGTTCGTCGTAGGTTTTTTTCTTGCAGGGGGTGTCCGGTGAAAAATGTTAACTTACAGGGGGTGTCCCGGTAAATAACCCTTCTTGTTTTTAGTAAATTTTCGGTTTGGTTGCTATGTATCGTCTTTTGGTAATTTATTTCACAGTATGTCTGAGTTTTAGTAACCTATAAATACGCATGGTAAGCATTATGACAAATTGGATCTTATTGATTTTTTTTTCTTTTTTTTCCCATTCGATATACATTAGTGGGGGTTTAGCAGGGAGTCAGTGAGTTAGTCTGGAGGGGAGTCTAGAGGCTATCCATAGCCCTAAACCCCAAACGTCTCTACTGAGGCTCGAACCCTAGTCTCCCTTATTGATTTTATTTAGAGAGAGCATTTTCTTACTTTTCTATAATCCAAGAGTTCTAGTAATATTAGGATTCCACCGACTCATTGAACAAGTTATCTTCGTTAGTGACCACACCTTATTCACGTTTTTACACCACATCAATTTATTGTTTTTGAAGTTGTTTGGCAGTAATAACTCTCTTTAGTACTAACTCTTGACTTCTTTCGTACATACGGCCCTCTCAAAAATCTAGGCTATGCAACTTCTTTCCTATTCTATTTCTCTTCTCATCTTCATAGGTTGGCATTTTCCTCCCCAACTCCCCCAACCGTAATTTAATCGTCTTTCTGTCTCTCAATATCTCTACTTCTTTAGGATAAAAACAATGGGCGAATTCAAACTTACAAATTCTCTCCACTCCCACCTGTCACGCCCTCATTTTTAATAATAAAAATACACTTAAACTCCACATGAGATAAGTCAAAAGTCATACTTACAACCATTGAAAAGTCAAAGTCAATAGTACAAACCCGAGTCAAGTTTAACGTATCTTTAGTCAACGAGTACCCATACCCGAATACATAATTGTCAAAAGGATTTTATAGTTATTACAAAGTTCGGGATTTTCAAAGATTGAATAATTTAAAGTTACATAATCAACTTTCCAAATACTAATGACAAAGATGACAAAATAACTTCATGATCAATATGCTTCATATCATGCATCCACACTTCAAGCATCCATCTCATGCTCCTTGTCGGTTACCTAAAAATGATAGGATGGGCTCACTAGCCCAGTAGGAAACAGTTCTACTAACGCTAGGTGTTTATCGATGATAAGTGCACATGGAAGTGGGAAACATGAATGAAATGAACAACGGATTGATATGGGAGACTCAACAAGTGATAAATATCCACAAAGTACCCATGAGCCCAACTACGTGTCCAAGAATCCAACGTGTCCGTGTGTCTAATCACGTGTCCATGTATCCAAGTCACTTATTTCCCATTATCCATTAACTTACAAATTCAACAATTATAATTATAGAGAACTAATCCCTCTGCCGGATTTCACGGGCTCCGTTCACCCATGCCCAGCTATGCTGGTAATATTAATAAACCGTGTTTCACAGGCCACGTTCACCATGCCCAGCTATGCTGGTAATAATATAAACCGTGTTTCACAGGCCACGTTCACCATGCCCAGCTATGCTGGTAATAATAATACACCGTGTTTCACAGGCCATATTCACCATGCCCAACTATGCTGGTAATAACACACCAACGTCATCGTAACGTTAATAATACACCAATGTCATCATAACGTGACTCATTATATGTTGAAGTACACCCGCACACCAGTCAAGCATCCACATTAGATATATATATATAATGTCTCATCTACCCTCAAAAAATCATACATTCCCTCATTTTCTCGAATCATTAAGTAATTCACTACTTTCTTCAAACAAGTAACCACGTTAATGAATTTTCCATAGAAGCATTTTAAAATCTTCAATGTGAGATAGCATGTGTCCCTCCAGTACCCGTTTCGAAATCCATTTCCAAAGCATTTTGGTGTCCCTCAAGTGTCCATCGAGCGTCCACATCCAAACAAATCCAAGTATCCCATTCCTTTCAAAATATCACAATTTTCCCTTAAAATATTACAATTGTTGCCAAAAGTGTCAACCAACTCAATATAATTTGCTTGAAAATCATGTTTATCTCCTTAAAGTGGGTTTCTTCAATTTGGTTTTTTGATCTATGAATTGGGTTGTTGTTTTGTATAATTGATTGTTGTTTTAACCTCCCTCCATGTCCCTTTGTTGCTTGATATCTCAAATTTGTGCTTGAATCATCACATTTGGACTTGGGTTGAAATTCCACACCTTAGAGGTGAAAATCTGCAACTTTTGAAACTCTGAAAATCTGTCCTGACCGCCCGGGCGGAAAAATCCAGCAACTGCCCCATTTTCTGTTTTGTTCCCGGTCGGTCCCTTGATGCCCGTTTGGCACCCGATCGCTCGTATCTTCGCATAATCAACTTTGGGCATCGTGGTGACTCTCAAATTCATTTTGAAATGTTTAAACCTAGACTTTGACACGTGAAGTCGTTGGACAGTTCATTATATGTATCGGACACGTATCGCAAAGCCAAGATATATGCAACAAATCACAAACATACAACTAGAGGGAGTAGATTTAGGTCCCCCTACCTCTTGATTGAGCTTCAAAATCCAAAGGAAAATAATTTCTAGATCCCCAAACTCCACCAACCCATTTTTGAGCTTCAAGGTGCAAAAAGAGCAAGTTACGGGCTTTAAATCATGCGTAGAACAATAATGCAAGATCAATTTGTAAAGGGGTTTGATGGAGGGAGCATATTTTGAGCTTGGTGGGTGTTTAATGGAGGAGAGGAAGAAGAAGAAGAGGGGGAAGAGGGAGGGGACTGATTTTTTGTCTCTCTCCCTACTCTTTTAACACACAACTTTAAAAATTACACTACACACCATCCGAATGACATGTGTTATGCAATAGTTACCCACGTGTCTTATGTTTGCGTATTGACTTAAGGTTCTACATGAAATTCAATTCCTCACACTTCCTCATATTTATTCCGGAAAAAAATTATGAATTTTCGGGTCCTTACACCATCCAAATTCACTTCTTTCCTGCGCGCGCACACACACAAAGTTATTCCCATTATGACTTTTGGGGGAAATTTTTTTTGTGATAAAAGACTTTTGGGGTTTTTGAAGTGTTTGAGCAACGGATAAAAAAAAAAGTATTTGAGCAAAAAATTTCAAAGAAGCCGAAAAAGTTGGTAAGAGGGGAAGGGTCCAAATATAAACCGTTGGACTAGAAACCTACTTCACGAGCGGCACTCGAGCATGAGAATCGAGCGGCTCGAGAGAGCACGCGGCTCCAGAAGCACTCAATTACTATTTTTCCCCCCACCGGCTACAATCGCTATGATATCATCACCAGTTTCCTCATCCCAACCTCCACCTTCCGCGTTTTCTTGTTTTGGACACTAGCGCTTTCTTTTCTCACATCTGTCCCCCCCCCATCTGCTTCTCTTTAACATAAATCCATCACTACTAACTTTACTCTTTCCCTTCCTCAAAGACCCTCAACCAGTTTCTGTCATCTCCTTTCGGATCACAACTGCGAACTAGACAAATTTAGACAGAGAGATGGGATCTGGAACTGGAAACTTTCTCAAGGTTATTGCTAAGAACATCGACGTTCTCGCTGGGTACAATCTACACTTTCACTTCTCTCTCCTTTATTCTTGTCATGGCTTTATTCTGTTTTTGTTGTATGATAAACGTGAAACAAAATCCCAGTTGGGTAATGGGTACTTTTCTTGTTTCTCTGTTTTTTTTATTGAATTGAATGGATTCCATTTCGGTAATTGATAATTTTGTTAAATGATGATATGGAGTGATGCTATTTACTTTGTTTAACTTGATTCATTGTGTTTGATTTTCACAGGCCTGTGGTTAGTCTTGTATATCCTCTGTAAGTAGGCTTCCTTTTGTTCCTTTCCCTTTTTTTGTTTTTGTTTTTATGTTTTTGGGATCATTTCTTGTTCTTGACTTTTCAAATCCCGGTTATAATTTGACCGCTTACATTTGACACATACTTAGTATGCAGTAGAGTTGAATTTGCAAGCTAGACCAAGTTTATGGGTGCTTTTTCCGAGCTCATCTACTCTTAGGTTTAACTCTCCTAATCCCCCTACTAACTAAATAACGTATATATTGTATGAAGTTCTTTCCTTTCCTTAAACAAATGGAAGAAAGACAAAAGAGTGTGACTATTGAATGGAGTTGAGGTTAGGATTGACATCATGCGGTTTGAGTTTTTCCATGACAGGTATGCCTCAATTAGAGCAATTGAGACCAAATCTCCTGAAGATGATCGGCAATGGCTTACTTACTGGATTCTGTACTCCATGATCACCCTTTTCGAGCTAACTTTTGCTAAGCTCATTGAATGGTAATTTACTGCTTGTCAAATGATGTGTGTGTGTTTATTTTCTTTCTTGATTATATAAAGTGCACTTCCTTTTTTCTTATATTGCATTAATTAATATTGGTAATAAAGTTGGAATCGACCATCCTTTGTTTTACTTTTTGAAATGAGAGATGTAACAACACACCCTTTGCTTGTTCTATTTTTGGTATATGGTTTTCAGTTTGGGTCAATGATTTTCATGTGCAATAATGAGTTGTGTTTTGCTAGTGATTGGACATGACGTTTATGAATAACCTGCATTGCAGTAGTTCAACGTTGGAAGCTAGTCATTACTTTAGTTTGAGTTTTTTTATCTCCCGAGTCCCAATTCTCCAAAGGGGCGGAAGTTGGTCCAGGTAGAGGTTCTGGTCACATAGGGGAGTGTCGGTGTGTCTCACTCACTTATAAGACTAGAAAAAAGAATCGGGTTTAGTTTGGGAAAGATCCAGAATAGTCCTATTTGAGTGATCAGTGTGAATGATTTGATATTTAGAAGTAAGAAACTCAGTGTTTTTAACATCATAATAAAGAGAGAATGAATAAACATGAATATGTTAAAGTTCAAAATTTGATTGCTTGCTCCACGTAAGTATGAATATGTTAATGTTGAAATTTGATTGGTTGCTTACGCATTACATGTAAGTTGTGGTGTTATGGTATTACTTTAATTGAAATAAAATAAAATAGAAAACGTGTTTGGAGCTATGTTACTCGGACTCTTGTGCGGGTATCGGGTATATCTAAGGGTCGGGCACCTCAAGACCAAAATGGAGGATACGTGGATATGTATCCAAATGTGGATACGGATATGGGGATATCTATTCGAATTTGGATACGGATACGAGGATACGTTACTTAATTGTTAAACTATTTTATTAAATATATTTTTATGTGCAAAAGAAAGGCCTATGACTTGAAATGTCCACAAAAATATAGTTCAACGAAACAACCTGAGTAATAGCAAAAAGCTCACCATAATGGATTTATTAAGAGACTAAGTCATAGGCTACAAGGAGTTGGCGGCCCTGAGCGTACCTGATAACCCAATAATTGATAAGTAGTTGTAACTTGTAAGTATTGTCAAAAGTTGGAAGTCCAGAGTCGAGTAGTCCCCAATTTTGATGGCATTGAAGCGTTACAAACAAATAACTGAAAGCTAAGGAATTTACAATTTAGCATAAAACTTAATTTGGATGAGGAGACTTAGACATACCTGTTTTTATGGTTCACATGATCAACACAAGACACTCACGGCTTTACTTATTTATATTTGATAGGTACTGCTGACTGTACTGTTTAGAATTCAAATAATTTCTCTTTGATCAAACTAAAAAGAGATTTACATCTGATAAAAGCTCAAGGTTGGGTGAAATTCGGTCGGTGGGGTAACTTATCTGGAAACTGATCCCGACCGAAAATAGCAATGGACCAAAATCGGTTCGGGGTGGTTCGGTCCGGTTGGTTTTTTCGCGGTTTTCGGTCCGGCGTTAGGATTCAAATGAACGGTTGATGTTGAGATGGACGGTTCAAATGAACGGTTCGGGGTGGTTCGGGATTTTCTGTCAAATAAAACCACTACTGTCTAGCAACTTGTATAGTTGTATGGAATTTTAAAATTCCAAACTTGAATGGAATTTTAAAATTCCAAACTTGAATGGAATTTTCGGTCATTGTTTTACTTTACCAATTTAAAACGTATTCCAAGGTTGGGAATCGAACTTTGTCTCAAAAACACTGCCTAAGGTTCACATTATTTTAATTTTGAAATTAGTCATCCTACTTTTCGGTCTAAATAGGTACGGTTTTGGGGTATTTCGGTCCAAATTGGTATGATTTTGAGGTATTTCGGTTCGGTCCGAAGAAATTTCCAGGAAACCGAAACCAAACCAAGATATATTTCGGTTTTTTCGGTTTTTTTTTTCAGACTGGGCCGACCGAACACCAAACCGAACTTTTGGTTTTTTGGTCGGTTCGGGTCCCATCGGTTTTTTTTTTCACCCCTATCCGAAACTATTCAATGGATCATACAACTCATGGACCCAATAATACTTGCATCTCAACATTGTTATATGATTAAACAACGAAAATAACATCTTGCTACTTGCTAGTTGTTGCATGATAACAAAAGATAACTGTTATAATCAAGCATATTTGGTATTCAGATGAAAAGAAACCATTCTGGACACTTCTTCTTCTTGCCTCTCAACAGTTAGCATTCAGAACCTCAACATCATCATCGTCGTCGTCAAATGTCCTCTTTCCAAGTCTGGTTCATCAAGAGAGAGCTCTGCAAGCTAACACTTCACGTCCTTCAATGTCAAAGTGATCTCCTCCTAACATACATGAAAATATAGCTTTCATGATGCAATAAATAGATTTATTGCATTATTTTGTTAAAAACCTAAAAATTATTAGCTTTAGCAATAAACAGATTTATTGCATTATTTTGTTAAAAACCGAAAAATTATTAGCTTACCTATGTCCCAATATTTTGAAGGCTCTTATGTGTACTCCTTACTCCTTGACAATAGGCGTATACTGGAATGCACAAACACTAGGTCTTCAGCTCGGTTTGTTGCTAGTTGATTTATCTTGACATTTTGAATCATAGCACATGTGCTCCAATTTCTCTCGAAACATGAGGACGATGCCTGCTTTAAAAGCAATTTAAATGTCAAGTCTTACACCATGAAAGAGGATCCTCAAAATTTGTTACAACAATAACATGAGCTTCCTCAAAATCTTTTAATCCACTAGAAAAGGCTTCATATTCAAGGGAAACTTTGGTACAATTATTTGGATTAGGAAACAACCGTTTCAAATATTTTGTTCTATTTATTGCGACCTCTTGATCCTCATTTGGCGGTATTTGTGGAACTCCATTACCACTTTGAAGCCAAGCATCAGAATAGTATTTCGGGACTAGTGAATGAGCCCTACAATGCAAAAGAGTATTAGTCTTGTTCCATCTAGTCTCCGCTATTTCTTGTATTGCATCAAAGAAATTAGATCGGCCAACAAGCAAGTCTCTTTCCTCATGTTCAAATATGATTTCTTTTCACGTTCTCAATCATAGTATCCTACATGCAAAGCAGCGCAATCCATGTCTGCCATCTGCAACATGTCAACGATTGGTTCTGTATTTTAACAGATAATCTAACGCATCCCACAATGTGTCATCAACAATGATTTTTTTCACATCACGAGCCCTAGTTTCAGCTATATTGGTTCCATCGGCCTTACATGTTTTCCAATTTGGATCAATCACCATTTTTTCTATAGATTCCTTCACTAATAATGCTAGATGTAAATTTAGTTTTTGCTACACTTAGCAATTTTAAATCAGATTAAAGAGTGAATATGAAACTTGCCATGCTATGGTTGAAACAAAGTTACGAATATCATGAACTCGAGCAATCAAATCTGAAAGCCACTTACACTGGGGATATTTCTCCCGGATTGCATATGCTCTTGAAGGCCAAATTTATGTTATGCACTACAGATGGAGTCCATAACATATGTGGGTATTTGGTTTCAATGCTCAACCCAGCCTTGTAGCTTGTCGCCTTGAAGAGCATATCCTTGTAGTTTGTCGCCCGGATCACATATGCTCTTCAAGGCGACAAACTACAAGGTTGGGTTGAGCTTTCAAACCAAATACCCACATATATTCTGGACTACATTTGTGGTGCATAGCAAGAGCATATGCGATCTGGGGTAAAGATCGCCTCAATTTGCCCAATGTAAGTGGATTTCAGATTTGATTGCTCGAGTTCATGATACTAGTAACTTTGTTCTCAACCATAGCATGACAAATTTCATATTCAATTTTTACTCTGATTTGAAATTGCTAAGTGTAGCAGAAACTAGATTTGCATCTAGCATTATCATGGCCAAAAAGGATAATGATGAAGGAATCTCTTGAAAAATGGTGATTGATCCAAATTGGAAAACATGTACGGCCGATGGAACCAGTATAGCTGAAACTAGGGCTCTTGATGTGAAAAAATCATTGTTGATGACACATTTTGGGATGCGTTAGACTATCTGTTAAAATACAAATCAATCGTTGACATGTTACAGATGGCAAACATGGATTGCGATGTTTTGCATCTAATATATGACATGTAGGATACTATGATTGACAATGTGAAAGGAAATCATATTTGAACATGAGGACAGAGACTTGCTTGTTGGCTGATCTAATTTCTTTGATGCAATACAAGAAATAGTGGAGAGTAGATGGAACAAGACTAATACTCCTTTGCATTGTAGGGCTCACTCACTGGTCCCAAAATACTATTCTGATGCTTGGCTTCAAAGTGGTAATGGAGTTCCACAAATACCGCCAAATGAGGATCAAGAGGTCGCAATAATAGAACAGAATGTTTAAACGGTTGTTTCCTAAGCCAGATAATTTTACCAAAGTTTAACTTGAATATGGAGCCTTTTCTAGTGGATCGGGATATTTTGAGGAAGCTCATGCTATTGCTGCAACAAGTTTTGAAAATCCTCTTTCATGTGGGCCATCACGCCATTGCTACGAGACTTAGCATTTAAATTGCTTTCGCAGCCGGCATCGTCCTCATGTTTCGAGAGAAATTGGAGCAGATATGCTATGATTAAAAACGTCAAGAGAAATCAACTAGCAACAAACCGAGTTGATGACCTAGTTTTTGTGCATTCCAATATACGCCTATTGACAAGGAGGAGTACGCCTTAAAAATATTGGGACATAGGTAAGTTAAAGCTAATTATTTTTAGGTTTTGAACAAAATAATGCAAGATAAAACTGTTTATTGCATGATGAAAGCTATATTTTTATGTATGTTAGGTGGAGATCACTTTGACATTAAAGGACGTGAAGTGATTTAGCTGGCATAGCTCTTTCTTGATGAACCAGACTTGGGAGTGACATTTGACGACAACGATGATGATGTTGAGGTTCTGGATGCTAACTGCTGAGAGGCAAACATAAGAAAATGAGTAGAAAAAGTGTTTAGAATGGTTTCTTTTTGTTTGAATACCAAGTATGCTGGATTGGAACACTTCTCTTCTGTTATCATGTAAACAAATAGAAAGATGTTATTTTGGTGGTTCACTCTCATAACAATGTTGAGATGCAAGTATTATTGGGTTCATGGGTTGTATGATCCATTGAATAGTTTCTGAGTTATATATATAACCTTGTGCTTTTATCAGATAATATAAATATCTTTTTAGTTTGATCAAAGAAAATTATTTGAATTCTAAACACTACAGTTTGTAGTAACTATCAAATGTAAATAAGTGAAGCCGCGCGAGTGTCTTTTGTTGATATGTGAACCATAAATACAGGTATATCTATGTCTCCTTATCCACATTAAATTTTTTGCTAAACTGTAAATTCCTAAGCTTTCAGTTATTTGTTTTGTAATAGCTTCAATGCCATCAAAATTAGGGACTACTGGACTATGGTCTTCCAACTTTTGAAAGTACTTACAATTAGTTATAAATTATTGGGTTGCTCAGTTATGCTCAAGGCCCCTAACTCCTTGCAGCCTATGACTTAGAATCCATGATGTTGTAGCTTTTGTTATTACTCAGGTTGTTTCATTGAACTATATTTTTGTGGACATACATTTCAAGCCGTAGGCCTTTCTTTTTCACATAAAAATATCTGTCAGGCTCTCTTGATCCTAAAGTCTTGCTTTGTTGTTCCCTGTTTTGTACTTAAACAAGGTTCTTCTTTCCTCTCATTGCTTCACTTTTGTCTATGTAGAAGAAAAAAGGCAGAGTAGGTTTTAAAGCTAGTAAATTATAAAGGGCTACTTTAGAGTTGAGACTTTAAAAAAGTTTTGCTAACTTGTTTTCCCAAAGGTTCAAGGTACAACATTTAATTTTCTTTCCATTGAGTATCCTGAAACTTTTTCGTCTTGAGAGACAGAAACGGAAGACAATTGGAATCATGTAATTTCATTGTTTCCAGTAGACAACATTAAAAACATTATGAAACACAATGAAACATATTGAACCCCAAATTCCCAAGCCATACTTGTGTAGGCTCTCGGTAATGAATAACTACCACCATAAATGCACTACTAATTAACCAAAGTAGCACTTTAATTAGGGGGTCCGATTTGTGAAAATGAATTTCATGAAACATTGTAAAGCTCTCACTTGCACTCTTTTGTACAAGTTAAGGTTTACGTATGGCCACATGACAGAATTCTGAAAAAAAATATAATGGGTACTCCTCCCGTTTCGTATATGAACCAGTGGATGTGACATCTATCACATTGATGTAATGGGTCCTGTTTCAGATTCCTAAGTATCGTTATGCATGACACATCAGTAGTGAATGTTCTTAGTTTGTATATGATTTGCCCAAAACCAAATTAGGGAATGCAACATAAGAATAAAGTAAGCTTTCCAACCTTAAAGCATGTACCGCACTAGTGCACATATTCGAACTGGAATTGCTTACGGGATCCAACTTACACTAGTTATATGAAGTATTTTAAATTCTCTAAGTCTATTAAATATGGTTTGCCAAAAGTTGTTATAAATGTGGATTGGCATCTTTTCGCAGTTTTCATTGATCATCAGTCTATAGCATCCTATACCATCAGTTTAAGAAGCATGAATACGAGTATGGGACACGAGCACGATGCGGACACGTGATTTTTCTACAAACTAGGACACAAACATATTGGGGATATGTTATGTACCTAAATTATATATAAAAAAAATGTACATATGTGTATAGCATAGAAACTTCATATATTATATGAATATAGTTTTTTTTTCCAAATTATTAATAAGAGAACCAAATAAGAAAATGAGAATAGCAGATTGTGGTTTCATCCGTAAGTTTTTTTATATTTGTTTTTAGTTTGATTCAGATTTTAAATATCACACATATTTTCCCCTGTTTTACGACCTAAAACTTGTCTTGTACGTGTTGGAGCGTGTCCGAAATGTCAGACTAAAATAACAATTAAATATTTGAACACATTTTCACGTATCGGGAACATGCCTTAGCATACGATATGAAAAGCCCAGATACGTGTCCTTGCTTCTTGGCCTTCAATGTCCTGTTCAAGACACATGGAATGTCTAGCCTCACTTTCTTATGGCAGGATTCCATTCTGGTCATATGCAAAGCTGATTGCAACCTGCTGGTTGGTCCTACCATACTTCAGTGGTGCCACATATGTTTATGAGCATTATGTCAGACCTTTCTACATGAACCCACAGCAGACTGTTAACATCTGGTATATTCCAAGGAAGAAAGACATCTTCAGCAAGCCAGATGACATTCTAACTGCAGCCGAGAAATATATTGAAGAAAATGGCCCAGAAGCATTTGAGAAGCTCATCAGCAAGGTCTGCCTAAGTACCTTTTTATTTCTCATTTGTTGGTACAATTTACCCTTCTCATGAAAGTGTTTTAGCTTATGATGTCTTTTGTAGTATGTGTAAGTATGCGTGTTGTTTGGGTGCAATGTGCAACGCTATGTAGGATGGACACATGACGCGCGACTCTCTGACGCTCGAGTTTTGAAAACATTGGAGGGCACATTCTAAAAGGACATCTGTGTGTACTATATGGATAAAAATTAAAATATAAGGCTTCTGTAATTGTAATACCACATAGGTCTTCCATCATATGTGTCAGCGGGTCATTCTCTCATTCGCAAAAGTGTTTCTACAAAAGACGTTTAAGCATCTACAGGCATGTTTATAAACAATAAACCATCATCTGTCCAAAAAAAAGGTAATTTCTCCAACTTCTAAGATGGGGCTACTAGCTAGTTTCGCCCCCTTGTGTCTATAGAGCATCCCAAGAATGTTGTGGCATGTTTTAGAGTAACCTCAGAGTGTCCAAATCCGGAACACTGAGGAAAATGGGGAAGCAGCTGATTTCGCTGGCAAGCATGTGTTCGGAGATTTGCGGTGTCCTAGTCTGATAGGACCCCCTGGCGAAGTGTCTGTTCTTCATAGGTGCAATCCATTATATTTTTGTGCTCATGTTGTTTATCTTGCTTTGCAGGCTGATAGGGAAGCAAGATCCAGGAGTAGCAGTTACTCGTTCTATGAAGATGACTACTGATACTGAGATTCGTCTGTTGCTCGATGTTTTTATGGCAGACCGATTAGGTTGTACCAAATGCGTTTCACGGTCGTTAATTCGCTGTTGAAACTTTGTTTTGCTGTATGGTGGTTGGCTTGGTTTTTGGTTTCAGAAAGTTATCTTCGGGTGTTCTGTTCTGTAATTATTGTCACTTAGTATCTTTGTATTCGTTTAAGATTAATAAAGTTATTTTCTGTTCAAAAAAATTATTCACTTAGTGCCTTCTTTTCCCTTATGATCAGACACTTCCACTAGCTTGATGGTCAAGTTCAAATCACTTTTTAACTTCATAGTTAATATGGTACTATTAGATAAGAATTGGGTACATTTTTCAGAACCCTGGTACAGGATCGATCACTAGCAATTCGCAATCCTATTTCAAGTCCGTTTCGGAATTGCAACGAGGGGTCCTAGTTTTTGAGTTCGAATTCATCAAACTTCATGCTGTGTTTGGATCAGGAATTTGTTGTGGTATGCATGGAGGATAAGATTTAAGCTTGGTTTGTATTTTTATTTTTTGGATTTCTCTTGTAGATGAATAAATAATCTTGAAAACTTGAAGTAAAATTAACAAAATATTATTTTGAAATCGAAATTTTGCTTTGGCGGGGTTTTTCAAAAATTGCATGTGAATAGATGACGGTTTTTCAAAAAGTATCTAAAATTAATAAATTTTTTGGAAACAAGTACTGAGAACGGAGTAGAGTCATAAATTGAGAGCAAAAGCATGTCTTACTGAAAAATTGTACTCCCTCCGTCCCCAAATGAAAGTAGAGTAGCTCCAGCCTATACCGCGCCCGTCAGCATAATGAGATGAGGTTGCCTTTCTGTGGTACAGATTATATTCTCTGTTTTTCATAGCGAAGCTGTAACTATAATGCAAGGCGTCTTTAATTTCAGGTTTTGTATCCACTTGAGGCGTTTCCAAGTGAAGGTCGAATATTTTAAGCACAAACTAACAGAATAAGAGGAGTATTAGTATATATATCTTCACATAAAACCTTCAATCACCATTCAAATTAATCAAACCAACTTCAACTTTCACCATCTCTAGCCCGCCCTTCCCTCAGTCCTACCGTTTCCTTCATCGACTCCCTCATAACATAAACATCATCTTCAACATAACCCTCACCATCAACAACAACGTAGTCCCTGACTAAGATGCGGACGATCGTAGGCAGAACCTTGGAACCCATGTTGTGAATAGCCTTAGGCCCTTAGCAATGGGCCGGGCGCAATGGCTGATTCGATGCCGAACTAATTTCAATTCTAAGAGCTCGGAACGAATCAGTATTCTTGGTGAGGGGGACAATAGCCAGTTCATTTAGTTTAGAGCAATCTTTGCCCTAGAGTCAAGAAAAGACCTAAAAAGTCAGCTTTACTAGCTAGTCAACTTTTTAAATTAGCACTGCACTGGACTCCCTATTTTAATTTTCTCTATCAAAATATTCTTTCTTTAGTTATTTTGCTTTTCCACTTAAGAAATTTGTTTTTCCTTTATTAATCTCGTTACACTGCTTATTCTTATCGTAATGTTATATTTCTTCAATGATCATATTAAAACGGTCATATTATAAACGTCATGTTTTTCTTCGTTTATAATTCATCGTTTGAAGTTTCTATTATGTTCGCAATTCGAAATATTTACTCATTTCTATAAGGTTCATATCTACAAATTACAGTACATTTTTAATTGTAGTCATCATACTTTTTTTTGTTATTGGAGTAATTCATTTTTTTTAATAACCGGATGTCCGGGCCAGCTTGCGCACACCTTAACTAATTCCAAGGCCTTGGAGGTAACGACCGGGCATAACTCCCAGTGAGACAGTGACCCCAAGCGTTGTTGACTAGGGAAAATTGAACCTGAGACCTTAGATGAGATCAAACCCCTACGTCTCAAGGTAAACCACTTCGCCAACCCCTTGAGCTTTGGAGTAATTCATTTCCTAAGAAGAAATAAAATTGACTAAAAAGGAAAACTGGAAATGAGGTGCTATTGAAAAATGAAGCTTTTTTATTTTATTTTATAGAAGACTGGAGTAATGATTTTCGAGGAGTAAAATAATTAGATGGTGAATGTTGACTCTCCACGGTGAAGCACTATTCGTTTTGCTAAATAGAGAAATACTATTGTGGAAAGCCTAGGCTTATTAACCTATTGATCCAGGAGCACAATGGTAATGCTTATGTGGCAGCTACCTGGATGCCTATGTGGAAAATAAGGATTACTCCATTCGTTCCTTTTTAAGTGATCCATACGGGAATACGTGCAATTTCAAACCCCTAAAAAACATATTTCTCGATATAATTTTGTAATTTTTTTTATACCATTTGGTGCAAAAAAAAAATTAAAAACGTTCTACGGAGGTGCCTTTTTGAACGTCCACAAAAATACACGTTTCCCAGCGGATCATTTAAAAAGGGACGGAGTATTAATTAGTTTCAAAGTGTATTCAGTTTCTAGTCAATGTCTTTTAGTTTCTGGTCTAAGTTATTAACCTAGCAATTGTAGATTGAAAGTTGTGTTTTGACTGTCTAGTTAGTTGTGTCTTTGTTTTAATATACTAATGTCTAGGTATTGGAAATCGTCTAATATTTATTAAGTCTTAGATGAGTCATCTTATGTAATACTCCTACCTATTTATATCTATGTGTGTTCTAAATGAAATGAAAAGTAGAGTTGAGTCGATTATTGAATTATTGGCAAAAGTGTCTTGCTGCACCATCCCCGCTCTCTCCATTTGGACATCTCTTCACAAATTGATGATCCATATACAATTAAAGAGCTAAAGTTGCTCAAAAAAAAAAAAAAAAAGAGCTAAAGTTCGTGCTATTTTAAGCGAAAACTATTTGAAAATGGAAGTCAAGCGAAAAACGATTTTTTTCCAACCATTCCAAGACGAAAGTTTCACTTAAACCCATGAAAAGCATTACTAGTACCTAATACATATGGGGTTTCAACTATTTGAAATTTCGTCCAACAGTAATAAATAGCAGGCAGCACACATATATCAGCTACTTATTCGGCAAGCAGGAATTTTGATTGATCTCCTAACTCTAAAGGCAGTGAACGGTCCTCCGTATACCAAAACAAAAGAAATCCAATCACCAGTTAGCCAGAATGCCCTCCGGATGTGCTTTACAGGCAGGAACCCATGTCATTTCAGTTATTCAACGGTTCATCGTCCCCATCAGTTTCACCTTCCGTAACAGATTGACCCAAAATTTCTTGAGCTTGAGCGAGTACAGGTTCCTTTGCATCAGTAGCATACAATATCTTCTTAATTGCCATCGCCATCTGCAACATTGAAAAGGGTTTTAGCCTTACGAATAAAAGCGTACCCATCAAATGAAGTTCACATCATTAGTTGCATTATCTTTTTCAATCATGGTAAGCGCCAAACGAGTTTTGCAGTTCCAACTATACAATGTAAGTTTCTCAGAAAAATATACTATCCAACGTGATCAAATGTGACTTACGGGCAGCTTTCATTCAACCAGAAGGTGGAGAATGGTGGAAGCAAACAATGCTATGGTCATTCGTATCACCAATGTCATATACATGCCCCAATAGCTCACAACAAAAAGGCCCATTAGGGTGCAGAAAAAGGGATGAAATGTTAAACAAATCCTTTTGGCAGTTTAAATATGTCCGTGCGAGCGTGTGTGTGTGCGTGTGTGTGTGAGAGAGAGAGAGAGAGACTTTGATGATAAAAAAGTATGAAGGTAAGGAGAGAGAGAGAGACTTTAATGGTAAAAAAGTATGAAGGTAAGGAGTAATAACACAAATCCAAATGCAAGCAAATATTGTCTCAGATAGGATTCACATGCTATTGTACTAACGGAGGAAGTAGAACGATTTGGGGGGTCTGTAGTGAGGTGAAATCACTATAGGCGTGTAGTGAGTGAATCTGGGCCGTTAAAAGTGTTTTGAACGGTCCGGATTTTAAAATCCGAACAGTCCAAAACAGAACGGACGGCTGTCGTTACTCACTACACGCCTGTAGTGACCAAGTCACTACGGGCCTCCCGGGTCCGGGAGTAGAACACATGTTTATTGGCTGGATAAAATGGCATATTGGAGAAAAAGCCAACTAGAACAAGCATGAAGAGTCAAGCCAATGGAAATACAAATAGTGAAGCACTATTATCAGCATAAAGTCTTACTGGTTGATGCTCTATTTCTGAAGTCTGACAAAGTATTTCGATATCTCGCAACTTTGCAAAATAGAAATCTCTTTCGTTTTCCAAAAGGTCCACAGACAGCTTAAGATCAGTGATCTGAACAGCAAGCACATAACAAAATTCATTAGGCATTACAACGAAGTATTGCTCATTCAAGTACGAAATCAGTGCAGTCTGCAAGCAATGTGAGAACATGATTAAGCAGTGCACTCAAGATTCATGCACAACGCAGATCAATGGAGTATCAGCATTTGAATCCAGATACAAGGAGTATCAGCAAGAGAGGATTAAGTTTGAAACCCCATTTTCAAGCAGGTAAATCACTGCATGTGGTTGCCTTTTGTTTGTATATTGTCCAAATTTAAGAAAGAGACATGTTCCATAAGCCAAATACGCACGGCATAGGAGCCCCGAGAACAAAATTAAACCAAAACAACAAGAACCACAGGAGATTTCAATGCCAATACCTCCTTGGTCAGAGCCTCAATCTCCACCGAAGAATTAGCCCCGGCTGCTAAGCCATCTGTCATTTCTTGCTTGGTCCCTACATAAGATGACATTGGACAACATTATAGAGTATGTTAGACATATCCGGGTTGAGCCACGATCCATCTTTGCATAGTCTATTTGAAATATGAGGAAGGAATAATAAATGAAACAATCACAGAAGAAGCTGACCAGAAGTCTTATTAAGTCCCATTCCTTCGCCAGATCCAGAATTATTCAAATTGTTTGCTTGAAGTGACTTTGAGCTCCTATGGGAGCCCTTCGGACATCGTTCTTTACCGCCCTTACTTCGGCGGTCTACAGGATTGTAATTCCTGGAAGAACCAACAAGCATGTAAGAAAGGGAAAAATGAAGCATGATAATGTTCAATGTGTTATGGAAGAAGTACTATACTCATTCATCATGCCACCATTTACAGAATCACAATAGCGCTTCAGCCATTGTAAAAATTCCAAGTTGTCCAAAGGTCGACTCTTGACCAGTTTGTTGACATCAATATGCTGCAAAAAAACACGAATATTGAATTAGTCCAAGCAGATAAAATTGGTAACTATACCCAGAGTCCTCCATAAGCCACTTTCCTATGCATGTCTAGTCATCATTGGTGAGAGTAACAAGGGAAAATTTTGAAGCTACCTCCAAGTGCCAAAAAAGATTATCTGCATACTGTGCATGGCAGTACAAAGTCCACATATTGGTCATCTCAATTGCTTGATGATAATGACAACAACGACGATGATGATAATGACAATGTGATAATTGCAGTATAGTCATCAAAGAACAGAATGGCACAAAATTTCAGTTACCTGACCCAAGAAATATGATAACCGAAAGGAATTTATCCAGTTAAATTTGGTATTTTCGTTGACTATTATATATGGACTTTTGGTAATTAGTAATTACCATGTATTTGAAGACAATAATGGAGAAACTCTGCCAACAAGTCAATCCAGTTTTTACACTTGAAAGTGAGGAGAAAAAAAACTTCATTTTAGAAACCTTTGGTAATTCCATAATTGCACAATTCTCCTCTTTCCAGACATTCAGTAAATAGGAAGCATGTTGTTTTCTGAGTCTTTACTCCTAGACCTCTCTCCCCTCCTTTGGTTTGCTAAAAGCGAATATTTATAAATTGCCTTGGAATCCAATAAATGGGTTTCTGTATTTGAAAAGAGCAGGAAGGTAACAATTGTATTTCCCTCCCCAAAAATAAGGCACAACTATGTAGCACGGATAGCACACCGACAAGGGTAGGACTTGGGAGACATGGACATGGCAGGGGACACGTCACTTTTTTTCTTTCTAAGTATTCTTTTTATTTAACCACTCAATAATGCAAGAGACACCACTCCACCACACCAACCTACGTGGCACTGCATGATTGGTAATGAGAGAACAAACACTTTGAAACTATTTTACAACCACCAATCATGCAGTGCCACGTACGCTAGTGTGGTGGAGTGGTGTATCTCTAGCATTATAACTACTACATATTTGGGTTAAGACTCCAACCATATGCATTACCGACCAATGGTGTATGCCTATACATATACATATATGCTTTATGATGAATATTTTTGAATTCTTAAATATTTTACCCCAAAAAACATTTGAAGTTTATATAAACCACCATGCCATGTTCTCATGCTGTCCCTAGCGTGTCTTTGGCATGTCCCATGGTAAAAGATATTAAAATTTCATGGACACGCCAACCCGTGTCCCTGGTGTGCCGCATGTCCTAGGAGTGTCCGACACAGATACGACTATCTCTAGGAGTATCGGTGTTTTGTAGGCACTACATATACATTTGTGAGAATCCAGCAGATGGTTGTAGAAACATAACTTGGACACAGACATAGTACCAATGACTTGGTAGTTGTGAACATGAGGAATGTAATTTTGATATTTTCTTTTCCTAAGCGAGGCGCTACTAGCCTACTATAAAATATAAAGAACAAATTACTCAAAGTACAAGTTATGATGGAGGAATGCTAATTCTCAAAGCAGTACATTGCTACAATGGACATATTCTTCCTGATGTTGGCACCAATTTTTCAAAAAGGGCCACAAATTTGGCTTCTAGATCTCAAATCTCAAATAGACCTCCTGATCATGGAAGAAAGTGGTATAGCTCTAACAAAGGGACCACATAGTTTGGAGCTCTTTATCGAGGACCACCCCTAACTTCTTATCAGACTTGCCCCATGGGTTTCACTTTCTAGATGTCCCTTTCCTATTTCTGAGATCCCTGATCTACTTTCCCTTTTATTGAGTCCTTTCTCTGGCTCATATTGTTGTCCTTGCATGTATGCTAATAAGAAAAAGAAAAAAAAAGAGGGATAATTGACAACAGACAGAAGATTTAGAAGTACGGAAATCATAGAACTCCGAAGAAATCACCAAATATGTTCGGAGTAAGGTCGATAAAATAGGACCATCTCTAATCCGAACATTGAATCGAATCATCCTCCCTAAACCTGATTTCGGAAGACAAAAATAATAGTAGACAGAGCATTTAGTCATTCGAGCGATCCTACCAAGAAGTAAACTGTTCAAATAAATAAAATAGCTGAAGAGGCAAACAGCACACAAACTAATCATTGAGGTCACCTGCAGAACAGTTTGGAAATGCCTGTAACTAGGGAAATACCTTGTCAATCTTTAGTTTGTTAAATACTTCTTGCAGCACTTTGTAGTTCTGGATCATATCATATTCAGATTTCGCATCAAAGTTCACCTACAGCAAGACACATCAGATTAGACTTGCCAATCAGCAAAAAAAACGTTAAAGAAGAAGATAAATAGATTCACGTGAGCTGAAAGAAATGCAATTTGTCACCTTGTGCATTGGAACAACTCCTGGATGGGTCATGTCCATCATCTGACACTGCACAGCACCAGGTGAAGCCTAGCACAGAAATCGTATAATTACAAATGTCAAAACCTAGTCATCACATTTTCATGTAAAAATGACTTGAAAAGCATGATGTTACAAGATGCAAAACATTAAATGTAAAATGACAAGCAAAAGTCGCCAAACTAGATTTCTTTTCTCCTAGGATATGAATTTGAATCAAGTCCAATTAGTCACTGAACAGAAACCAAATTCTAAATAAAAGTTGAGCATCCGTCAACAAAATTTCCCTGAATTTACTTCATTTCGAAAGTCGATATCTGTACACCAAATAACACGATAATTTCTTCCATTTTAAACCCTGATTCAGAACTCATAATCAAAGGACGGGTTGCCCCAGCAGTTACTAAGTATATTAATATCAGATAACCATCAATTCATACTAATATAGCTTCCGCTTAAACACTTACATCTAGCAGTCACAACTTTTGGCACATGCCACGGGTTGATTATGGCCCAAAGGTACCTATAGCACGAGTTAACATGCTTTATGGATTTCAATTGCATTTATGAAACAATATTGCAATATTTCAAGAATCACACAAGAACTTGATCATATATATGTCAATTCAACCAACATTCCACCCATCACAAATCCAATAAATACATCATTTCCTCTAACTGATCAACCATAAAAGCAAGCGAGCGATGATCACACAAAAAAAAAAACGACAATTAAAAAATACGAAGTTTACCAACCAATACAAGGGTACACAGAAGTACTAATGTAATGCCCGATCGATGAGAGTAAGTAGGGGTGGGAAGACTGGAGACGGACATAACAATTTGCAATATATGCAACAAATGGCTGCTGCCAAAAAAATTTACCACTGAAAAGTAGCCCCCCAAAAAATACAAGCCTGGCACTGTTCCAATTTGTATAAAACTGAGAATATATCAAAACAAAAGGAAAATTCTAAGCAACTAAATAAGTTACAAACAAATTTACTAAATGCATGTGTATGTGGCAGTCTTTTTTTAGTGGATGGACCTACCCGCAACAGGCATGAATGTGGTGTTGTCATGTGTCCATTCAGGATACAAGTTTGCAAACTATTTAGGGCCTGTAGCATAATGAATCAGCCAACAATCCATAAACCTCACTAAATCGGCCTAACAATAACACATAACTTCACAACATTTCAAATCAAAACTAATTAACATGCATTATGGGGTTCTTTCAGGGACAACGTATAAACAAATCGTAAACACAGAAATCCATAGATACATACACAGATATATTCGGCAAATATATCATACACATTTTCAAATGATTATGAGGCATAAAGGAAATAATCGATTGAGGGTAAAAGCAACACCTCCTCAACGCGGGAGAGATTGAGTTGAAGCCTGGCATTGATCCATGTCAGAATCTCGTTCCTCCCCACAAAGTACGCACTGTCCATCATCCCTATATTCGTCGCCATTGAACGTTCCTCTCTCTCTCTCTCTCTCTCTCTCTCTCTAGGTTAGGGAGAGATGTATGCTAAATAGTATATATTTTTAAATTTCAAACACGGCACATTTATGAATGCAGGTCATATAGACATTCCATCCGGCTGATAGAGAGGGAGGAAAAAAAAACAAAAGGGGTTGTGTTGTCTGTGTTGAGATGTACAGTAATGGTTTCTAATTAAATTGAATTTTTTTTAATGTAGTAAATTACACTACTGACTTCCCTGATGTATTTAATATCCCCGTTGGTGTCCTGCAATAGGAAAATAAGATGGAAAATTCTAAAATCAATCCACGGGATTGTCGTTGAGGTTTAAATAATGTATTAAAATAATTTAAAAATATTCAAAAATATGTGGAAGTGTATTACAAGGCGTGAAAAGTACATACATTTTTATTTTTTTTTGTCTTTTTGCTTGATTAGAAGAACCCTTTTTTGGGGCAGAAGCCAAATTTTGGCTTGCTAAATTGTTTTTTGTAATTGGGGAAATGATTGTTAAGTGGAGTGGAGAAAGGGGTAAATAATTACAACTTGATGACACTTTTTGGATATCATTAGGTGATGGGTGGAGGAACAATAATTCCTGATTCATGGCATGGGAAAAGTTGCCGGTCAAAAATACCCCCTTGTTTAAAATCCATTACAAACTTTGCCATGTCTAAACCATATTACATCAGACCCCCCTCTCCCCTTTGAAAAATTGAAGGCGATTGAAAAAGTCAGAAACCCCTCCCCTTTGATTGAAATCGATTGAAGAACCCTAAAAGTCTAAAACTCTTGAACTTTTCTCCCACTCTGCATGTCGATCGGTCGTCTCTCGTCTCCGTATACAGTGTCCGATCAGTGGCCGGCCAACTAGGTACCTCCTCTCCATCTATCTCTATCTTGTTATCCTCTAGAGAAGCTAAATCGGGTTGTTTACCGTTCAACTCCACGTTGTGTTTTTGTTATGCTTCGACTGTATTTTGCATGTTTATGCCGCGATTTTGGATTTTTGGGAGTCGATTGGATGTTTGTCTATAGATGAGGGTGCGATTTAGGATTTGTAGGAATCGATTGGAGGTTTTTCTCCAAGTTATGGTGCGATTTAGGGTTTTTACGAGTCGAGTTAGGAGGGTTGGAAATTAATTAATGTCTAGGACTCCAGAAGTCTGATTCGTGTCTAGAAAGCTTTAGAATTAGGGTTTCTTTAGTTCTTTACCCATCTGGGTTTTCTCATGACCACATACGGCATTTGTTGGCCATCAAATTCAAACTTTTTTAGTGGGTTTTAGAGGTACAAAGTGATTTAAGTCTGTGTTGGGTGTCAGAAACAAGAAGTGCAAAATGATTGCAGAGAAGTAAAGTTGGGTTTCGCCATTGATATTCAATCTGGTCGGTTAGGTTCGCCGCTGGTGGTGGTGATCAGGGGTTCTTCATATTGTTAAAGTTCTTCATATTGATATTCAACTTTAGGGTTTGTATGGGTCGAGTTATGAGGGTTTGAAATTAATTGATATCTACGACTCCAAAAGTCTGATTCGTGTCTGGAAAGCTTTAGAATTAGGGTTTCTTTAGTTCTTTACCCATTTGGGTTTTCTCATGACCACATACGACATTTGTTGGGCATTAAATTCAGACTTTTTTAGTGGGCTTTAGAGGTACAAAGTGATTTAAGTTTGTGTTGGGTGTCAGAAACAAGAAGTGCAAAATGGTTGCAGAGAAGTAAAGTTGGGTTTCTCCATTGATATTCAACCTGGTCAGTTAGGTTCGCCACTAGTGGTGGTGATCAGGGGGGTTCTTCATATTGTTAAAGTTTACCCATGGATTCAAGTTTGGCTTTCGATATGTATTTTCCCCCGTTCGTTGGTATTGCTTTCTCATTCGTTAATTTCATTTCTCTAAGAGTTCTTAGGCATTTTGTGGAGTTTAAGGATATATTTCACTCGATTCCTATTGAATTTGCTTTTATAAGAACCAAAGAAAGATACTTTTATGGGATTTTGATCTTCTATCGGCACACTAAATAAGAATTTGATGTGCACTGTGTCCACACATCTTAGATTATCTAACAGTGAAGTGGGATCCTTTAAATACCATGTTAGCTTTCATCCTTTGTCATAAGTACTTGGTTTTAATTGCTAAAAGCATTTCAATTGGTATTAACGGTTCAAGTTTGGAAATGTCAAAACCCATGTAGATTTTTTTATTGTTCTTTTCCACGAATAGAGTTACAATTTGACCAGACAGGGTCACTATGGATGTAGCTCTTAGTTGTCTTATCGGAGAAAATGATAGTTACATTTAGGAACGTTTTTTTGGATATAAATGGACTTCAACACTCATTAGTGCTTTAATTTTCCATCATTTTTCCTCGCATACTATTTGGAATTGAAATGAAATGTCTGAGCGGCCATGCCGCGCATTCCACTTTCTTAATAGAAGTGATAATATTATTGATGCGATTCCATTTCTTTCCCGTTCCTATGATTTTTCAGCACAATTGAATACTAATGATAAGCCAATAATTGTTCAAAGAAAGGGACACCATTAAATATCAATTAGGCTACGTATAGAACAGTGTGGTGCTGGTTTTGTGAAAGAGAGTGCAACAGAACTTCTCACAAGGAACAACATCATATAATCCAGAGTGCAAGGATTATATTATCAGTGTTTTGTTTTTCCCTCGATTGGGTGAAACACTAGTATTGAACAAATATTCTATCAAGTGGCTGGTACTTATTGTTCATATAAAGTTAAACTGGAAAGGTTCTAAGTGGGCATGAAAATTTAAAATTTTGCCATTTTTAGTTAAACTAACATAAGCAAACATGTACCAAGGAGCATATACTAACATTGTGTTTTCAAATCTTTGTAGGAACATCCCACTTATTAAGGAGCAAGCTCGGAGAAGAGGGAGGGAAATAGAGGATCCCGATGAGGTTGAACTCGAACAGCCTCCACAAAGCGGCGTTATTTGCCGAATGGTTTTCCTCATTTTATGTGAGTGTTAATTTATTTTACCTCCCATATGTTCATTCCTATTCCGATTGCATGTCTATTATTTGCGTGTTTCTAATTTTCATAATTGCATAGTTGTAATCCACAATTTTGTTAAATACAGCAAGGAACTAGCACACGGTCTTAAGAAAGGGCTTGGGAAAAAAAATATGCCAGTTATGTCACCAACAGAGTGGTAGGTTATCATATTGTAGTATAAATTAACTATTGTTGATTATTTCAATCTTTCACAGTACTCCAGTAACTTGATTTATTTTGTATAATAGTTGATGTTACGGGCTTCGGAATGGTGGAAAGATGAAGAACCAAATTGGAAAGACATATATGGTGCAGAGGCCAAGAATGCGCGCGATAAACTTCCTCTTGCTCTAGAGAAGTTGAAGACCAAGAGTAAATCGGTGCAGGTACCACTTCAAATTGATGATTCGCCATGTTTCCTACTTCCCTGTTATCATGTATCACTTTTTTGGTGAAACAATTAACTATTTATTTTCTACATGCAGACTTCAATTAGGACTCGGTGTTCACCAAAACAACTTGTTGAATTGAATGCAAAAGGGATGCACTAAAAATGCTAAATCCATTTTGTACTCTCCTCTGGCTTAGTTGTCCAATTCTTCATAGATATTTTGTGATGAAGTTGGCTGAAAGGTTTAATCTGAAGAACTGAACCCTAGAATTTAGGAATGGCTTACATTGCGCAATCACAGAGTAAGATTTCGCAAGGATATTGGGATTCCCCGTTGGAGATATACCCATGCCAACAGAATGTTTAGACGTACATAGGGACAAGGTTGAAGAATACTCTCCAGATTTCGAAGAAATGTACAAGGGAATAAACTTGAGTCACTTGAAAGAAATGGTACAAACGGAGGGTGCGACGGATGATGTATTTCAAAGGGCTTACATGCTGTTTGCCTTGGGGTGTTTATTGTGCCCAATGACAAAGGATGTTGTGGGTAGTCGATTGTTTGTCGATGTTTGCAATGACATGGATACATTGAAGACATACAAGTGGCTAGCTTTTATGTTCGATTGGTTGGTAAATGAAATATTCCCCCAGTCCCAAATTCATAATCCCTCTTCGGGATCCGAACTTTTTAAAGGAACATAAAAATTGTTGCAAAAAGTATCTTTCTTTCCAAATATGCCCTTAAGCTAGAATTCCAGTGCAAGTACATTTCTTTTCTGTTCTTGGCTCTAGAATTGAAATTCAATAGTACTGCTCCCTTTTTTATTGCTACTGTTAAACTACGGTTACTTTTGTGAAATCCAAGTACAAGTTTGATTGATGTCTACAGTACAAGTTTCATTTAAACAAAGAGGAAAAAAGGAAATTCAACCAAGTTTTATTTGTTATTTTTGGAAAGTGGACTTTCATTTTGGGACATCCCAAAATGGAATACTGGACTATGAAAATGGGACGGAGGGAGTACGGAATTATAAGGAGAGAGAATCCAAACAGTATCCCTGCCAAGACAAAGGTATTGGGGGATCCTTGTCCATTTTAATGGTATGTTATTCCTTTTTATAATGACATTGTATTTTGGACTAGCGAGTTCTGGCTTATATTTTTTAAAGGTAATATTTAATCCTTGTGTAGATAATATATTTTGACCAATTCCCATTGACTATTGACATTGCCAAAGACGGTGTCCTTCCGATTGCCGCATGGACAAAAGAGTTGATTGACAAGCGGATTAGTATTGAGCCAGAGGACAAGCCAACTAAGGAGTAGATCTTGTGCAAATTTCCTCCCCATAACATGAAAAATCCGTCGATCTTTTAATTACTTGTACTTGTACAACTTATTCTTGTCTTTAGCAATAGTCCATCATGAGATTAATGATCAACTCTTGTACCGTAATATTACATAGGGCTTCATTAAAGCATACAATGAGCGTGTATATCACTTTGTACGAGACGCTAAAACTTTGCGTGAGCTTGATGCTGAATGGAGTAGACGGGAACTTATGAATCAGAGCCCAATGCGTGGTAGCACTTTGTCGCCCAAGAAAGATGGTCCATCCAATGTAAACTTGGTATGGCACACTAGTCTAATCTTTGTAAATTTTATTTACACCTTAATATTCTTAAATGTTGAGTCTATTTAGTTTGTGAAATATATGATGAATAACAACTAATGGATCATTGGAAATTGTGCGTCGATTGATTTGCAGACCCGTAACGAAGCCCCTGTTGATGTCCCTATTTATGAAAGGCATGTATGTTGTAAAATTTGATGCCTACCAAAGAACACCGTAGATTTTACTTGTACTTATTAAATTTTATAGTTGAATTTCAAAAGTTAAGTCAATTATGATTTCATTTGTAGGAATTCAGCTTTGAAGAAGAAGATGGAGCCAATACATAGGGAGACTATGTGCAAACACTTGGTGTTGAAGATTGCCATAGGAAAGTCGAGAAGGTATACGATAAACATAGCAAATGAAGGGCATCGTCTACTGATCAACTCAAGCTCGCTACGTTGCAGTCCCACCCTTCAAGGTAAAGAAGTTGACTTCCGACGAGAAGAAGATATTGGAGTTCCTTATCCGTAGACCGAAGAAAGATGGACCTATGAGCGCAAAGTAAGGATTTAACCATCATGCTTCTTCAACGCTTTAACATGCTACTTATTGCCATATCCTCTAACATATTTTAATAACAACTTCTTTTACGCAGCGAAACATGTATAAAGTTAAACGGTGAAAAATGGTCGTTGACTTTCGAAACTGTGCACAAGTCTTTTAGCCAAAGGAACTTGTGTTGAAACTTGTAAGTACCTTACCGTTTCGTCAGAAATTGTTGTATTCAAATATAATTCTTGCTTAACAAAATCATTTGTACTGATTAAACAGGTTATGCATACTGTCAGGGATTGGCTCATGATTAAGAAACTTAATGAGATGCCAAAGGAAAAGTTGCAACCTAAGTGGCACATATTTCATCCTGATTTTGCAATATGTTTGTAATCTAGTACGTGCATTACATGTTAGGTTGCTAATTACTGCAGTCAACTTGTTTACTTCTACACTTTATTTGTAGATCAATCTCCTGAAAGCCGAACAAGACAACTACAAGTGCACGACAAGGATGGGCCCACGGGACTCCGGACATCTGCCAAGCAATACAACTACAAGTACGCGGTACCAACCTAACTCCAAACATTTTTCTTTCAGTATTATAGACTGTGAATTCAGTCGGTGAGGTAGATCGATGCATGTATTTATGTGCAACGAATTGGGCCTTCTTAATGTCCTCCTCAATTCTATCACCAACCGGCAATTTTCCATGACTAAATTGCTACGCGCTTACGTATTAGCATGTCAGTCACTTGGAGTACATGTCCAGTCATAAATTGGATGATGTTCAAATCCCTCAAAGGCATAATCCAAATGTTGAAACACTCGGCGAGATTTGTGTACACACCTCATATGTACATTTTGTCCCACCTCATAAAAGGGAAATACTCATTCCGTCCCATATTTGTTGTCCACTTGTACTATTCACTACAACTCAAAAAATTGGTTATATTTTTAAATGTATAATGTTATACATAGTCAATATGGATTTCGTTTGATAATTCTCCATGAGTACTATTAAACAAAGTTTTCAAAATTGTAAAAAATATTATAGATTAAAAGATTAGCAATCGAAAATGGCACGCATACCCGTAAATGGACAAGAAATTCGGGACAGAGGGAGTAAGCATTAGACCAGTGCACTGGATTGTTATCTTCTACCCACTTGCCCAGGTGTTCATTCATTCCATACAACCGTTTCAAATAAAATCAGAAAATGTGGTCCATCCTTGCATATGCAAAGTCATCAACCAACTTCAAAGTCGCTTTCCGTTTGTTGGCTTTTAACCCCTTTGAGCTAGCAAACTTACTATTTCGTTCAGGTGACGGAGACACCATGCATTACATTCCCCGCCAAATACCTTGATTATACCGTTTAGCAAAGAAGGATTGCGATCGGTGACTAGCACAACTTGACGTCCTTGAAGAACTTCCTTAAGATTAACCAAGAACCACAACCAGTCGTCATCATTCTCACTCGACACGATAGCATATGCTAGTGGATACAATCCATCATTGGCATCGTGTGCACTAGCGGAGAGACACTGACCCCTATAGTATCCGATCAAGAAACATCCAATTTTAGCACCGGCCTACAACCTTTGTGGAAACTGGCAATAGAGGGACTGTAAGAAACAAATAATTGTTTGAACTTGCCTTCATCTGTAGACGCCCATATTGCTCTAGTGTCAGGGATGGATTCTACGAGCCGTCGACATAACCATGGATCTAAAAGGAAAGAAGATGCAGAAGGACCGCTAATGAATTCCTTGGCCCGCTCTTTAGCCCTCCATCCTTATTTGTAGGTCAAACGACACTGGAAGGCATGCTCAAAGTTGTTGCAAGTATCTCTCGGTCGAATTTCAGGCATGTCCAAAATTGCATTCTTAAACAACAACCCAATTGTTTACTACGAATTGTTGCCTTATAAGTAAACGCATCTGATGCACTGTGTACATGATCGTTGTTGAGCGAAATGACACGAGCCAAGTCACTACCCTCACATCTTGCCGTTAACTTTCAAGGGTAGTCCTTAACATCACATACTACGCGATAGTATGCTTTGCTATTATCCAAGAATTTGAAGGAGAACTTGCTCGCTGCAGTAAATACTGTGATTGCTTGTCTCAACAGGTCGGACAATCAAACAGTCGACCCTTCCCAGTCAGCATGTCACTGGCATTTTCTAGCAAGTATGACACAAACCCCATCTCTTGGTACAACCGCTGGTTACCTGAGATACATGCAAAAAAAAGACCAACATTATATAATGCAAGGCACAAGGTTTATATTTGCATTGAAATACAAAAAATGTAACATAAAAGTGACAGTCTAGTGCTACTTTTGTGACAAACAATGCAACTGAACTTCATTTAAGGAGTAACATAATATAACGCAAAGGATAAGAAATATATTTTCAGTCACATGACAGTGTGATCCTGGTTTGGTGACACACAACGCAACTGAACTCCATATAAGGAACAACATAATATGATGCAAGGAGCATGAATAATATTTTCAAATACAATTTGTAAATTATATGACACAGGAACGCCAATTACATCCACAAAGAGTGTGTGTGGAGGGAGAGTTATAGATGACACAAATGCGTATTACTCTTGTAGAACAGATTTTTTGTATTCCCTAAGCCCAAAGAGTAATGCATTGGAAGGTGACTAGTTACCTAGTAAAGTGAATGGAAAGTCATAGAAGGTGGCGACAGTTATTTGTGTAATTAGTGCTGTTGATCCTCCATGATAGGTATTAGGTGTTGTTAGTCCTCCGTGAGAGCTACCGTTGTTGGTTATAATTTATTCCCTACCAATCAAATTATGTGGCATTAGGGAAACAAATTAATATAACAAGTGAAGAACATGAGACGTGTGATGCACATAATTGGTTCTTTATTTAAAATAAATTGTAATACCTGGTTGAAGGATAAAACACCAGGAGAGGCTCATTACTCCGACCCGTCTCTTCTACAAAAACGACAACATCATCTTCGTTCAATTGGAACAACATTGTAACCGAATTAGTGTCATCCAAGATTACATACGTAGGCTTGTCCCTCTTTGTGTTATAGAATAATTTTTTGTCCTCCACATTTATTTTGAGGGCACCACAAACCTTGTCACATAACTCATTCAATGGAGTTCCATCTTTGACTGTAATCACATCACACGTGCCACCGTTGTACAAAAATGTGCCATTGGCGTATACCATCCGTTGACCACCCAATTAGCAAAAGCATGTCAATGTTTTCTTATCAACACTCTCCATGGGTTTCTCCGGTGTCTTGGGGTTTTTCGGCAGGGTTTCTTTCTGGCTTTGAGGTGGCTTTTGGGCAGTGCACCGGTCTCGAGACTCAAGAGCAGCATGGGAAACACAACAGGATGGGGTTTAGGTTGTATGGGGAGATGCGTAGAGCCCTTGAGTTTTGTGGGGCAATTGCTTTTCATATGCACACATTGGTATGCCTTGTGGGGACCACGGTTGGCAGGCTATTTTTTAGAAGTTTGGTTTTGGCTTTTTGGGTGTTGGGCTTCGGCCTTTTAGTGGGCTTTGTCCCAGTGGTTGTTCTCGTTTGGCTCCTTGCCAACCGTTGGGGTCTGATGTGGTATTGTTACGTCAAGCAGTGAAAGTCCGCAGTGGTTTTGAAGCTAACTTTTTTACCCTTCTTCCCTTTTAATTTTTGTACTCGTTTCAGAGATTAATAAAGCTTTTTCCTTTCAAAAAAAAAAAAAACACTCTCCATGCCTAACATGATCATAAAGATGTTGCATGCCGAATTAATATAACGGTTGACATTAGCCTAAATGGGTAACATTTGTTTAAATTTAGTATCCAAGTCAGTGAATATGACCTAGAATCAGCACAATACATAAAATTGAGAGACACTAATTCGAAAACCCCGTACATATGACTTTGTCTAACTTAATAGTCTACGAAATACATCCACAAAACATATCCACCTTCCTCAGTTACAATTACTAACATTACAATCAATGGGTACAATTAAACTTGGTTACTCAAAACATAGGTTAAGGCTAGCATCCTACTCATCCTAGGGAATTGCAATTTTAACCACAATACTCAACGAGGCAACGCGAAATGCAAATACCTCCTCGGTGGCATAGAGTTTAACTTTCTAAGAGCCATGCAACCCACAACAAGTACCACCAAAGCAAACAACAGTTTCACCCAATATTTTCTTTCCATTTCCCTTGCCTCCTTAATCTTCCGTTCGTACATTTCACTCGTTTTCTTGGACTCTTCAACCTTGTTCACAAAGTCCTTTGCTTTATCTTCTAGCAATTTCTCATTTTCCTTTAAAAGACTTAATCTCGTTCCGGAAATTCACTATGTCAGAGAATGATGAATTTCCCTCGCTTGCATATCTCATCATCAAACCATTCAAAAAATTTGCCTCGCAATGGGTCCTACAATAATATGACAAATGTATGCTAAGCACTCTACTTTTTTATTTTGTTGGACAATAATAATGGAATATAAACTTACCGGATATTTACGACACATAAAAAACCTCTTACCGCAGTTTTCATCTGTTTTAAAGGTCAAGAAAGCTGCTTGAATACCACAATAACAATTGCACGACCCCGTACCACTACCACCCGAACTTATTAAACTCGACGACATGTCCTTCAATAACTTTTGAAGTTAGTACACCCAAAATTATACCCAAACACTTGTTGCCCTTTTTAAAGTTACATGTCTTTACAAATATATCCAATATTTGAACTTTTGGGGTTGGGGTAGGGGTTGGGGCCTGTTTTAGAGGAGTGGGAGAATTTGATTTATTAATGAAAACATGACATGAATAATTCGCTAAAGCTATTACGACACACAGTGCAACTGAACTTCAAACAGGGAGCAAGAGTATATAATGCTTATTGATGGTCCTATAACAAAAGGTGATTTAATACAGCACTGGGCAACCATGCACATACACATTCACATTATCCTTACACAACACTGTCGAACACTTTATTTCTATTCACTGAGGCAAAAAAAAGAGAAAAGAATTCAGACTTTCTATCCTATAAAACACTAAGGCATACTATTGCACTACAAAATGTTAGGGGTGAGCAGAAAACCCGTCAAACCGTGAATCCAGTCCAAACCGATTGGTTTGGTTCGGTTTTTTAGTAACGCGGTTTGGTCCTGGTTTAAAAAAATTAGAATCCGTATTCAATGGTTTGGTTTGTGGATTTACGTTCATGGTTATATTCCCAATCCGATCCGAACCGTGTATATTATATATAAATGTATTTATATATATAAGTCATAGTTAACTAACTTCCTAATTTAATTTATTCATTATTTCTTCTCTGTGCAAGATTTTATTTTGCCTAATTCATAACTTATTCCCTTAATTCCAATACACCAATAGTGGTTTAGTTGTAGCCAATAAATTTGCAAATGAAATTCTCTATTCCAATTTTGATTCCACAACACGTTTTTATTTTTCTAAATTTCTATACATGATTCGGTCATTTCCTATTCCTATTCCTTGATTTCCTTCATTACCAAGATTAATTTTAATGGTATTTTAATAAAATCGGATTTAATATAAGTTTTGGTTTATTAATCTTCACAATTTTAAGTACTTTAAATAGTTTGGAAAAATAATATCTCAATTTTAAGCAAACCGTGGTTCGAAACCGAAACCGATCCGTATTTTAATGGTTTGGATTGGTTTGGTTCTATGCCTTTTATGGGTTGGTGTGGATAGTCGGGGCCCACGCGATTTGTTTGAAAAGAAAAGGCGAATTTTAGGGAAAAAGAAAATTTAGAGTCGCCACCTGGGGTTTAATTTTTGGAAAATGTTAGGTACCCGAGGAACCGTTTAGAAAAATAATGTGACTCTCTTGGCCCGCTGAAAAAGGGTTTGGTCCGTGAAAAATAGAGGTTTGGGTTCGGGAGTCAGGTTACCCACGGGGAAGGTTTTCTTTGAAAAATGCACCCCGCGTGCCCGGAATTTTCAGGTCTTTACTAAATATTTGTGGGATTTTTCTGAAAAGGTTTTATTGAAAACTTTACTCACATGAACAATTTATAAATAAAACAGAAAGGAATAATGCGTTAAATAAATAAATCATGTAATACACAAATTGATATTAAATGACATGAAATAATAAAATGAAGGGACATAAGTGAATGAAATGAAAACAGAGGGGCAAGACCGTAGTAAAATGATTATAAGTTATAAAGAAACAGAGTACGGTTTTAGAAACAGAGTATGGTTTTAGAAACAGAGCATCAAAATTCGATTTTTCTTCTGACGCCGTACGACGTGCCAAATGATACCACACAACTTGAAAGGTGACACCGCACGGTGTCACTGTGTAAAAGTTTTTCAAAATTTGCTTTCTGATCAGTGGCGAAATGGGATACTTTCTTGATTCAAAAACTTTGATTCTTTAACCAAAAATTGTTTGAAAACTTTAGAATATACCTCCTGTTTGGGCAAATGACAGAGAAAACATATTGATTATGTTCTTGTCATTGCTCTTAGAGGTCGGAATCACCCACGGGTTACTTCGTTTGTTGAACAATCAGCCTTGTCAAACCCAGAGGAGGTATAAGACCATTCTGGACTTGACAAAGACTCCCCTCAGAGCACCAAAGTCTTGATGGGAATACGAGTTTATACCTTGAGACAATTCGGTTAGAGATGAAATTGATTGAGTGTCGAGACTGGCTCGGTGAGACAAGATTTTTGATGGGGTTTACAAGACAAAGATATGAATAGGAATATGGTAATGGAGTTTTCGGATTTGAGAGAGGTTTTACTGGATTCTTCTTCAATCGGTTTTTGTATCTAAATTCTCCGTTAACCCAAATCGTTCAATGAACTCGGGTTTTATAGATGTTGATGTTGGACGGCCTCATACGTTAAACAAGATTCCCACGGCGGGAAGTCAAGCTAGGAGTAGGTTTTGCCATACCACGCGACCGATTTTGAGCTGCTGGGCAACTCGGGAATCCTGGTGATGGAGCACAAACATCGCACGGTGTGCAAAAGGGTACCGCATGGTGTGGCTATGGAAGTCGTACGATGTCAAAGGTTTTTTTGGACCGTGCGGTTTTGAGAAGAAAGCCGTACGGTTTCTCAAAACCGCACGGTCCAGGTAATTTTTGGGATTTTGGCTCTTTTGACCTGTCTGACCCGAGGGATCGTTCCAAGGTATATTCCGCGTGTTCCTTTCATCACAATGCCAGTACTATCGTGCCTCGCACCAGAAGCGCTACTACACAATTTCGTGACACAGTGATACCACCGGCAATTAGCAGTCATCCCTCGGCTGAAATCGCGGGACCCAAGGGATACCCCATTGCCGAGAGGGGACATTTCTCTCGAGTCCCGATATCCTTCATGATGCATTGGTGTTCCCGCACGGTGAGCATGCTTGGCCAACGAGCGATACTAACGTGCAAATCGTTCGTCTGACTTGGGTATAGGGGCGAAAGACTAATCGAACCGTCGAGGATGCACAAGTTATCAAAATTGGGGTGTCTACAGTTGGTTTGGTTCTCCAAATTCATAATCCGTAGGTAGCGGTTTGGTTCTTGGTTTACTATAAAACCGAACCAATCCGGTCCATGCTCACCCCTACAAAATGTAAGCTCGGGCAGAACACTGTGGGTGCTGGTTTCGTAAAACGTAGTGCAACAACTTGAAACGAAGGTGCAACATGAAATAATGCAAAGTGGCCAACTGGTTTTCCATGCTTTTTTGGAGTTGATGAACTTCAACAACATATCACATTCAAAACTCAAACCAAATAACCTATTTGAATGTCCACCTCTCATTATCATGGATTGCAACAAACATACCACTTTAAAACTTGCACTTTCAAACTTGCAAAAACACGTTCATGGAGGGTACTTTACAGTGTACATTTCAAAAATATAGATAGAGGGGAGGAGATTGTATAAACATACCACTTTCACTTGTGGCTCCAGGAGGATTGCGGTTACCCTAGATCGATTAATATCGTGATTGAGGAGTCTGTGAGGTACGAGAGAGAGAGAGAGAGAGAGAGAGAGAGAGAGAGAGAGAGAGAGAGAGAGAGAGAAAGCATAATTTGTTAATTTTTGAGGAAGGAAGTAATTATGGTTTACAACCCCGAGGGTGTAGGGTGGACGTAATTACAGTTTACACCCCTGGGGGGTAATGTTGTCCATCTCAATTGTGGTGCCACTTATGTGTCAATATTTTTTTCCTTCCCATGGCTGCTGCCGTTGCCAATAAATGTATCATTAAGGTATAATTATTTTTCCCTTACTCCACTGAACAGTCATTTCCCCCTTGTAATTTGGCCAAATTGTCCTGCGGTGTCAATGCCAAAATTTGGCTCCCATCCTCAACTACCATTTCCTTAAATAACTTTTGAATTGCCAACCAATTTTGTTAATAAAATTTAATAAGTACCTTCTAACTACGATTTTAGTAACTACTAAGTTTTAGACACCAACTATTTTTTCTATATAAGTTGGGAAAAAAACTATTTTTTCATATACCTCAACCACTTTCCTACTACAATTGTCTTAAC
Source organism: Gaultheria prostrata (assembly GCA_036023075.1). Taxonomy (NCBI): domain Eukaryota; kingdom Viridiplantae; phylum Streptophyta; class Magnoliopsida; order Ericales; family Ericaceae; genus Gaultheria; species Gaultheria prostrata. The sequence goes on along the minus strand of JAXBDA010000320.1, from coordinate 2,472 downwards.
TAACTTTTAAATTACCAATTAATTAATTTTTTATGTACCTAAAATATGTTCTAACCACCGTCTAATTTTCTATATCTCAGTAAATTATTTTGATGGCCCACTTATTTTTTTATATCTACCTCTCCTCACAAAATATCAATGGTGGAGGAGTGTTTGTCTTGGGATTTTGTTTGGGTTTCACAAACCAGTTCTCAGTATTTGTTTTGTTGGATATTTTTGTTAGTTGAAAATGGAGAGCCAAATTTGACTGAAAAAATAGCTGGGCCATTTTTGTGTGAGTATAAATGACTTTCCATTTGGGGACTTTAAGTATGGCTGGGCCCTCGAGATTAGCGATGAAAGTTTTGAAAGAAAAACCCAAACCGGACCATTTTTAACAAGCTCGGTCGGTTTTACTATTGTTATGACTCCGGTCAGTTTTATTTTTGTTGAAAATTGAAATTTCGGTTCGGTTTTGGCTCAAAAAGCACCAATTCAGACCGAACCGATATTTCGACAGATGCGCCCATTGCCTTGTATAATAGCCATTCATTTGTCCTACTTCAAAATCCTCGCCGTCCACGCAGTCACTGAGTGAGAAGTAAAAGATAAAACCGACCAAATCAAATCAGTTTCATCCCTACAAGTAGTGATCAAGATGCTCTTACCAACTCTTCTTTACAAAGTTGCAAAAGAGACATTCAAAATAAGACAGTCCCTTTTTTTGGTACATCAAAATAAGACTGTCCCTATTAGTCAGATGATCACAGTCGCCTGGAATACATCAAGAACAAAATGTTGGAAGGACTTGTGGGAACACAATTGTGTTTTAAAAAGTGCTAAAACTTACTAGTATATTACAATATGTTTATGACTCATTTTCTTATTGAGGTTATATAGAATTATGTATCCTACTGATTATTAACTTTATTGGCTATCATATTATCGAACTCAGGGGTGGAGTTAGTTGGTGGGGGAAGTTTTATTTTACATTAATAAATTAGGCACCTGCCGATACCTAAATAATTTAATTTTTCCAATAATTGATTCAAAAATAGTTTTTTAAAAGATGAATGATTCAGATCATGAAAAAAATCATCTCAATGATTCCCATTTGAAGACCAAATTGAATTAAACCTTAATTTTTGTTTTTACCAGAAATAAAACGCAAGACAAAGCCTGACTTTGCACACTGAACCTTTCTCTTCATATTTTTACTAAAACTATACAAAAGTATCAGTAGACTCTCGGTAAACAGTGCCACCTCCGAACCTAAATCATGGCTCTACACTGATCGAACCATTATATATATAGTTTGTGTGATATTTATTACTGGCAATTATATTGGTAATTATGTATTGGAGAGTTACATTGCTAGCTCAATATGAAGAGCTTGTATGGCTTTCTTTGTGGAAGGTGAGCAGAGATCAACTGTGAGAGAATTACAAGTTCAGATAGCACTTTCGTATTCTATTGTACATGTTGATAGGCAATTTCAACCGGGACGATTCTTTACTTGTTGGAGGATGCATGTGAATTTTGGATGATGATGGCTGCAAGTCCGTTAAAACTATCACATGGTGAGGCAACGATGACTTTATGATAGTGACTACACGCCTCACTATCTCGCAGGCCTAACTTTTTTTATTTTCCTCTAATTCTCATTTACATAATTTTATATTCACATGTATTAGGGTACGTAATTGATTTGATAATAACACTCTAATATTTGTCTTTTTAGGATTCAAAATACACATAATTAATATGAACATTAAAGACAAATATTGAAGTGCTAACATCAAAAAGTGAGCCATTCTCCATTATCTTATTTACTTGAGCCAATTTCTAACAGGATTTTCCTTCTCTCCAACGAAAACTGATAACACTACTGAATTAGAAACCGAAGCTCTGGTACTTATCATTACGAAAGAAAGATTAAAAGTTAAACCTCTCGAAAAAATAACGTACAAATGGATGAAAGCAGAGGCGGAGCCAAGTAATTTTGGGTCAGAAAATATTACTCTCAATTTGTACAGGCTATGTTGGTAGTCAATCTCTCATACTGTCAACCGATGGATGAAAGCGAGCCAAGATTTCTAATTGGTGTGAAATATCTTAACATATTCGAAGAATGACAATTGCTATAATAATTGGTTCCTTGGGGCAAATATTTTATGTATAGTCTTTGTAATCGAGAAAAAGTGATATCACTTGCCAGAACGTTTGTAATCTTTTTAAGTAAATCGATATTTGAAAATTTTTGCAAGTTAGTTGGGTGGAGGTGGAGGTGGAGGTGAAGAGGACAAAGAACGAGAGTGATGATGCAGTAATATTTGCTGCATCCCCATTTTGGTGTTGGACATTGCCTGAAATTCTCTATGCAGTTGTACGCTAATGAGCAATTTACAAGTGTTTGGACATTTTCTCATTATCATTTCTTAGAACCAAACCACCAATGAATATGGGCTTTGTTAGTCTGTTGCCCCCCACCCC